>JALGPX010000017.1:89908-144465 GCA_023515795.1 Amoeboaphelidium occidentale | reverse complement strand
TGTCTTTTTCATTTGAGTATCTCGATAAGCTGGGGCCAGATGAAGTATTTTCTTTATTTAAAAACATTCAACGGGTTATGGGTAATATTATTATGGAGATCAAGAATCCTTCATTGCTTTCTGAGACCATGCAGTTTCTGGTAGATATTGTCGACTTTATCATGTCGACGTCAGAGACATTTTACTTTACAATGGACTACCGTTTTAGTGCATCAACACTTGCTCATTCGTTTGACTCCTGGTTCTTGCAATGTATCAAAATACATTTTGACGAAAAGGAATATGTTGAGGCTGTCAATTATGCATTAGGAATTGTGTGCCGGTTATTATGTATGCCAGCTGTTTATGCGTCGTCTTATCAGCAAGATGATGGTCTTAAGGTCTTTGTCTCAAGTACAATAGGTCATATTCGAAAAGCGATAAAGTCTCATCGGGACGAGTTCATTCCTAC
Organism: Amoeboaphelidium occidentale; assembly: GCA_023515795.1. Classification (NCBI taxonomy): domain Eukaryota; kingdom Fungi; phylum Aphelidiomycota; class Aphelidea; genus Amoeboaphelidium; species Amoeboaphelidium occidentale. The sequence continues at coordinate 144,014 of JALGPX010000017.1, read as the reverse complement.
AATTTTTATAAACACTCAAAACTTATTCAGTGTAATGTTGAATCTCGACAAGTCGTTTCTCCGCCACATCCCCGACTTACTTGATGACTATCTTAATTGCTTGGAAGTTTATGAATCTTCTCTGATAACAAGATTCCCGTCGAATGTATTCTATAATGCTGTGATCATTTTGAATTCACTTTCTGTGTTTGGCGACAAGCTCGAGAAAAAGACTGAAATCGAGAGCACTCGAACATTGGACCGTATAGCCTCGTTGTTGTTTATGTACTTTGGAGAAATAACCGCGATATCAAGCGGTAAAGTATCCACTATATCTTCTTCTTTCATGGAACAAGCTCAGTCTACAATTCTGATGGCCGTTTCAGTCGCAGTATCTATTCGTATTCGAAAATGTGAAACCTCGTCAGAGCCGGGAAAAGAATTGCAGAAGCAGGGTGTCAGTGATTTGCTTAATCTTGTTCTTCTCAGTTTATCTTGCAATAATCTTTCTGTTGTGTATGGCTGCATTGATTGCTTGAATTTAATTCAAAGCATCATTTACAATCACAGAATTATTGTTGAGTCGATTCTTATGTCTTTAATTGGAACCATTTCGGAATACTTGTCGTACGAAAGTTATGAAGACATTGTTTTCGCTTTACTTTTATCGCTTTTGGACTGGCTGTACGTGTATCATGACACTTGCAAAAGTGATGAAGAATCAGCATTACTGACCTTCTCCGACAGGATTTTGACTTCATTTGATGGATTGCTTCAGGAATTACGGAATTGTAACAATGCTAGAATCATACAACTTACTGAATATGTCATGCTTCATTTCACTCATTTCACTCTGGGGTCGTTGGAGGAGAATATTCTAGTATTTGAAGACGAAAAAACAGGATTTAGCATAAATCGATCAAAGAGCATCTTGACAGTGATAAACGGTGGTAATGTCGCAGTAATCCGAAATTGTACTGGAAAGTCTGTTTACAATATAACCATGAACACCGATAGAGATGATGATAAACTCCTGGAAGAGATCGATGGTTTAGAACGGCCGGAATTTTCTGTTAAGATACCTTACAATGAGTATTTTGACAAAATCAATGCGCAACATGCTAGCTTTGACGAGAAAGACGAACTTTTAAGGTTACTAGATATCGCATTTCCAGGACAGGGAGTTTTGGAAGGCCTTAAAGTAGAAGACAACGTTGAATTTTCAGGTCTTCTTGAAAAGCTGAAATTGTATTGCAGTTTATACTCAAGCGAATTGCCAGAAGATTTCGATAAGAACATGCTGGCAGAACTCTTTCCCCTGAATGCTCAAGAATCAACACAGTTTATCAAGTCTCAGACTCGTTCACGTCATACGGTTCCCAAGCAGCATACAGTCCCTGCCGAAATTCATCGTCTATTTTCTGCAAACTTGGGTTTGTTAGATTATGATCGATTAGAGGATGCCAATTCTTTTGTGGTACCATTGAAATCATCTACTTCTCAATTCTGGAGAGATATCAAGGGACTTGACAAAATTAATGGGTAACCCTGCGAAAAGATCATTAATTTTCTAGACGAGAATGTATCAAAGCCGCATGCATCTATGTTGGACAAGAACAGCGCGACGAACAAACTATTCTAGGAAATACCCGTGATCATTCCTTGATAAGTCAAGACTACATCGATTTCATGAATGAACTTGGTAAATAGTATTGATTTTTTGTCTTATTTTTTAGGCTGGGAAGTTGAACTTGCGAATCATGAAGGATTCTTGGCTGGCCTTGATAAAAGCGGGGCTAGCGGAACTCATTCTAATTATTATTGTACACGCACTCTGGAAGTGATGTTTCATGATGCTTCCCGAATGCCAAACGATCCTAATGATCCCAAGCATTTGAAAAAGAAACGGCACATTGGAAACGATCACATACATGTAGTTTGGAATGAGAGTGAACATTTTAAAAAGCAGTACGTTGGAGGGGATTTCGGCAATGTTGTTATAGTGATATGCCCCATCAAAGATTATGGTCTGTATCTTGTAAGAGTACAAAAAGACCGGCCTTCTCTCTTTGGACCGCTGCTGGACTGGTCAGTTTTAACATTTGAGTTGTTGGCACCTTTCGTCAGATCATGTTGTATTAATGGGTACCGAAGATATGTAAACTATGGCGGATCTTACGTCTATTCGTTCCAACAGCGGCTGAATGACATGGCTGTGATAACTCAGAGACATTCTTTGTTTGAGAAAAATTCCAACTTTATGAAATATTACGAAGCATTAGTCGATATTTTTAGAGGGCCAATTCTGCAGCAGAATCTCTCAAACTTGCCAGCATTGAAGGATCCACTTCTGAACGAAAGCTAAATACACCATTCTAGTGCTCTTACACAAGCATTAATTCTTTATCAATAGATCATAATTATCATACTGAGCTTACTTAAAATCCAATTCACAACATTAAGTTTTTGTCTCATCAATGAACCCACTTAAGGATGTTGCCCGTGTCTCATCCTGGGTTAGTGATACAGCGAAACGACACACACCATCATTCATGGTCCTCATATCAATGATATACTATTTCCAGGGTTTGAGAGGTTACACAGACGTCAGCTGCCTATATCTTTTCAAGGATAAGCTCAAAGCTTCACCTGCCGCAATTCAGACTTTGCTCGCTGTTGGGAAGCAACCATGGAACTTCAAATTTCTCTATGGGATGCTATCTGATAACCTTCCGATACACCGAAAGCATGTGAAGTATTATATCATTATGTCTGGGATATGTGGAGTAATTGGATACTTTGGCCTTGCATCACAAAATTACAGTAATTCATCGGCTTACTTCTATGGTGCAGCTTTCCTAGTACTGATCAATCTTGGAGGAGCGTTCAGTGATGTACTAGTTGATGCCCTAGTGGTAAAGAATAGCAGAGAGCAGGAAGAAGGATCATCAGCGCTTCAATCTTGGTGCTGGTCAATGCTTTCGATCGGTGGCATATGCGGAACACTCTTTGGCAGTATAATCGTTGGAAAAGCCGATTCTATTGTACTGTTCTACCTGATGATGTTCATGCCGCTATTAGTGGTTATCGTTGGTTTCAGATTGTACGAGCCGGACTCAAGCTTTGTATTCGATTTGAGCAGCTTGAAGCGTCAAGTCAAGGCCGTTTTAATTACTCTTAAGTCCTCTGTGGTTCTTAAACCTCTGTTATGGATATTCTTATCGAACGCAATTAGTCCCAATTTGTCCAGTGGGATGACTTATTTTCGAAACAGTATTGGCCTGGATGCCATTGCTTTAGGGCTTATTGATACTGTTGCTTATTTTGGTCTATTCTTGGGTACAGCCATGTATGCAAAGTATTTTACGAAGACCTCCTACAGGAAAATATTTCTTGCGGTACAATTAATTGGAACTGCGTTCTCAGCGCTGGATCTAATTCAGCTGTTTAGGATAAATGTAAAAATAGGCGTCTCAGATATCGTATTTGTATTCACTAGTGATTCTATTTTGGAAATACTATCCCGCCTACAAACTATGCCCTTCTTGGTATTCTGCGCGCAAGTCTGTCCAGAATTCATCGAAGCAACATTATTTGCGACACTCATGTCAATTAGTAATCTCAGCATGGATTTAAGTTCACTTATTGGTGCTGGCATAATGCATTATTACAATATCACAACCGAAGATTTTGATAATCTTTGGATTTGTGTTGTATGGAGAACTATTTTGACCTTCATACCTTGCTTGTTCGTGTTTATGGTTCCAGATACCTCAGATGTTCAACCTGAAAGCTCTTTTGGATTTGAGAGAATTGATGGAGAGCTTGAGCTGGGCGGTGATATTCCTCTGGAAGAAAAGCTGTCGCCGCCTGTTTCAGATGATTATGAGGACGATAGAGCCGCCACATCTTCTCGAGCTTCGCAGAGACTTGAACACGTTCATCATGTTAATCATTTAGAGCTCTGAATTCCTAAGTGATAGAAATATATTCCTTTCCACCTGTTGTTTTCTAATCGAACATGGCTGATTCAGTTTTGCCCAGTGCTATACTCCGGGGACTTGGAGACAAGTTTTACGAAAAGCGAAAAGCAGCAGCGCTGGATGTAGAAAAGTAGAATTTGCTCTCGCTTTAACCTTTCGATAACTTTTAGACTTGTGAGAGACTTCCAAGCGAGTCAAGATGGTTCCGTTAAAGTTCAAAAGATAATCGAAGTTTTAATTCAAGACTTCGCCTACTCAGTGTCGCCGAATTCCCGGAATGGAGGATTAATCGGACTGGCTGCTACTGCTTTTGCTCTTGGCCAAGAAGACTTAAAACCGCACTTGACGGAGATTATTCCGCCTGTTTTAACTTGTCTTGGTGATCAAGATGCCCGTGTCAGATATTATGCCTGCGAGGCCATGTACAATATTGCGAAAGTTGCCCGGTCTGATGTTCTTATATTCTTTAATGAAGTGTTTGATCACTTAAGCAAGTTATCTGCCGATTCTGAGATTAGCGTCAAGAACGGAGCAGATTTACTGGACAGACTTATTAAGGATATTGTTACAGAACACTCGCAGCACACAGAGAAAGATGACATTGATCCATTGCAGAATCCAGTTACGAACTTTGATTTAAAGGCATTCATTCCTCTGTTGGCTGAAAGAATCTACGCTGTTAATCCGTTCACAAGATCATTCCTCATATCATGGGTCACTGTTTTAGACTCTGTGCCTGAGCTGGAGCTTATATCGTATCTTCCGGAATTCCTGGACGGTCTTTTAGGGTTTGTTTCGGATGCAAATGAAGATGTTAGAATGAATGCTTCCAATATTCTGGCTGAGTTCCTTAAAGAAATCCGAGAAATAGCGCTTCATCAGACAGATTTTAATCCATTAATCGATGAAACAGATGATTTATTCAACAATGCAAAGTTGACTTTGAAAGAAAACAACGAAGAAGTTGTTGAGACTGGAACAAAATCAACGAGAAACATTTCAATTCCATTTGCTAGGCTTATTACAATTCTTCTGCCTCATACAAGACCATTGGCAGATGAAAGAACGAAACATATTGCTTTATCGTGGTTGGGTCAATTTGTAATTTTGGCTGGTGATGTCGCATTGTCTATCGCTTCAGACTTGATTTCAAGTGTTCTAACATGTTTGGCCCATCCTAGTCCGTCTATTAGACGCGAAAGTGAGATTTGCGATAGGCATTTAAGAAGACTTGTAACAAAGATGGTTAAAGAAGAGAAGAATGCCACAGATGAGGACTTGCAAAAGTATATTCCTAAACTTGATTTCGAATCCACTGTTAACGCACTGACTCTGTTGTTTCTGAATGAACACGAAAAGACTAGGGTTGTAGCAATTGAATGGTTATTGATGCTTCACAAAAAGTCGCCGCGCAGAGTCATATCCACAGATTCTGGTACTTTTCCAGCATTATTGAAAACGCTTACTGATCAATCGGAGTTGGTTGTAAAAAAGGATTTAGAGCTTCTGGCACAGATATCTTCTTACTCCGGCGACGAGTATTTTTCAAAGATCATCTCAAGCCTTCTGAGTTTATTCTCAACCGATCGAAATTTATTGGAAGCAAGAGGCAGCCTCATAGTAAGGCAACTTTGTGTTCACCTCGACAGTGAATGGATATTCAAGACATTTGCTGAAATTCTGGACGCTGAAGAGGATTTGGAATTCGCGGGAACAATGGTGCAGACACTAAATTTGATTCTTGTCACCGCAAACGAGGCATCAGAGCTAAGGTACAAATTGAGAGATATTGGAAATCAGAACAGTCTTTCTTTATTCACTACTCTGTACAAATCTTGGTGTCACAATGCTGTGAGCGCACTTTCTTTGTGTTTAATTTGCCAGTCTTATGATCACGCTTCGGCATTACTTCAAATGTTCACAGAACTGGATATAAGTGTTTCTTTGTTGGTTCAACTAGATAAGTTGGTTCAGCTGCTAGAGTCACCAGTATTTACCTATTTGCGTCTTCAGTTGTTAGAGCCAAATAAGTACCCAAGCTTATACAAATGCTTATATGGTTTACTGATGTTGTTACCGCAAAGTTCAGCGTTTGCAACTCTAAGAAACAGACTGAATAGTGTTAGTAGTCTTGGTTACTTACACGTTGCTCAAATGGCTGGATCTTCTGCTTCCCCACAGCTTGTAAAGAATCGGAAGTCGCAAAATGGTACAGACGATGCCAGCAGAACGGAAGTTCTTCTGTTGCATTTTAGAAAACTGCAAACTAAACATCAAAATCACCGCAAGCCCACCAATGGGTAATCATTGCAACCAACAGTCTATTTCAAGCAGAACTATATATAAATTTGTTTTACGTCTCCTTGTCCAAAATTAATCCCACATTCTGGACATCGCCTTTGTCGGCTTTCGAGTCGTTCTTCGACACAATTTTGACAAAATACATGCATACATCTTAAGATAACGAACTTCTTTAACCTGAAATTGCAAACATTGCATTGACTGACCTTCTTGAATAACAGCAAGTCTTCCACTTGTTGTTTAAGGTTAACAACAACAGGATCGTCTTCAGATGAACCAGCGCCAGATACTCGTTTTTCAAGGTATTCCAGCCGAGTTTGAAGCTTCTTATTTTCTTCAGAAATCTCAAGTTCTTTCTTTCGATACTCCTCAATCTGAGCTTCCTTTTGCTGCAAAACATCATTAACCTGGAGATATTAGAGTTATTAAACATAAAACTTACATCAACATGTCTTCGATCATATACTTCTAGCTTTTTCGTGAGAACATGCAGTTGTCGAAGAGTATCCTGCGCCGTTTCTTCGTGCTTCTTTGCAACAAGCTTGGAATCTTCAAGTTCTTTTTCTAAATTGACAAGAGTAAACTCTTTGGCTCTCTTCTCAGCTTCCAGTTTCTTTATGTATTCATTTTGTTTAGAGCTTTGTTTTCCAAGAGCAATGTGCTTGTTGTTCAGAGAGTCCTTTTCTTTAACCAAAAGCGCCATTCTTTGTTCGATTTTATGCTTCTCAGATAATAACCGCTGTATTTCTTCATCTTTGTCCTGAATAACTTCGTCCTTTTCCGATTCCTTCTTTTCCAAGTTCGTGAAGCTTTCAGAAATCACTTCGATCTCAGCTAAAAGCCCAGCTTGTGCCTCCTCGTAGTTTTTAAGTCGAAGCTCTGCGATCTCCAGAGACTTTTGTCTCTCTTCTAAACGCTTGGATAAGTTATTGGCGTTAACATCTGATCCTAATACTTTCTCATAGTGTTCTAGCTTGTTTCTCACGGTCACAAATTCGTGATTTGCATCATCAATAGTATCATTTTGTTTTAAAGAGAGTTCTTTCTCTTTCAATGTCGCGTAAAGTCCCTTCAAAGAAGGCGCACCATCTTCAGGCTGAATGATTTCGCAAGCCAAAACAACATCTTTGTAAAATTCAGCATCACCTGTTCTTGAAGCAATATCTTTCTTAAGCCTTCGATTCTCTTCAAGTAAAATGACAATTCGCTGGTTGAAGAAATCTAATTTTTCTTTTGCGAACTCATAATTATGCTCCGTAGACTTGAGTTTCTGTTGAAACTTTTCCATTTTGGAAACGAACGAATCTCGATTAGCTCTAATTCTTGTTAAATCCTGAGTTAGCTTACTGATTTCAGATTCCAGAACGCCCTTATAATTTTGCTCGTCATTCTGAATCGCTTCTTGGTATATACGCCTTGAAGTCTTCAATTCGTTGGTTTCAACGTAAAGCTGTTCAATTTCAGCCTTCTTTGAATCGAGTTGATGCTGAAGTGTATCAAATTTCTCAAACAATTCCTTGTACGCCGGGACGTCTTGAAGGGCTGACTCAGGAAGGCATTGAATTTCGGAGGCGTATTTATCAACTTGTCTTTGAAGAGTTGCTCGTTCTTGTTCTGATTTTTGTAGCTGTGTTAATCTGCCTTCAGCCAGAACTTGAAGCATCTTCAGTTTTTCATCGTATTCTTCCAATACAGTTTGATCAATATTCATTGAAGTTTTGGATTCTGCATTGGATAATTGCGATGAAGAACCGAGCTGTGTTTCTTGACTAGCTTCTTCTTTAGATTCTTTCGTAGAAGATTCAGGAACATCAAAAGCTTTCTTAGCAACTTTACTGCGCTCTCTTAGCAATTTTCGTTCCGCGTGAACCAATTGCTCCTCAAGACGGGCATGCTTTGACTCCCACTCTTTGATCTGAGCATCTGCGCTTATGATATCGCTTTTTATCCGATTAAGCTCCAATAACAAAGTAGATTCTCGCTGGAGTAGTTTTTGAATTGTATCTTGCGCCCCTAAATGCGCCAGCTTGCCTGATAATCCGCCTAATACTGAAGCAACAGTTTTCTGCATTTGACCAGCTAATTTATCCGTTGCGCCATCTTCCACAGAACCTTTAAGTATTTCCCCCAATAGCGCATCGATAGACTCAACTTTGCTGGAGCTTTCCGTAGCTGAAAGCAGTCCATCTTGAAAGCTCTTCCACGCAGAATGAAGGACAGATAAACACTTTTGTAATTCGATCATCTTCCGCCGCCCCTGTTCGCTCTCTTGCTGGGCCACGGCGAGCCGCATTCTGTACACCTCCATTTCACGCCAAATCGCATCTTTTTGGTACAACTCCAGGAAATCCTACGACAGTTAATTAGAATCACATCATGGATTCTTACCGGATCCGTTAAATCCATGTTTTCCAAGTCAATAGACGGTCTTTTGCCGCCAGAGAGATCATCCTGTCCTTCTCCGGAAAGCTTCCTTTTCCTTGGTTCTCGTCCTCCGGACATTTTCTAAAGACGTCGAGTTTGATTTTTCTGCTCGCGGTTGATCGCTTTGCAAAACTGTTTCACACCTTCCTGAGGAAATAACGGAGCGTTCTTTCAAATGGCTGATATCTACGGCTTACAGGCCATAATTGATGTACAGAATAGTACTCAAGCATCTGTGATATCACAAACTAGAGATCAAGTCTTGTCTTACCTTCCGCCTGAACTCTTTGTGACATTTGCTGCACTATTCGGTGGTCTTACGGTCTCAAAGAGCTACTTTGATGCTATACTGGCAATGTCCTCTACTGTGCCAAAGTTGGTGGTTGCGATCTACTCTATTCTTGCTTTGGCCTTTTCAGTCATGCTTGCAATGGTAATCATCTTGTGGTATTTAAATCAATTTTTAAGGTCAGTTCAATGATATCAAATGTCGAAGTGGATGGCTCAAGGATATACTTGACACAGTACAAGGTGCAGATCATCAGATGGAGTTTAGCAATGGTATGATACACTTCTGGTTACATGTTTTAAATTATAGGGCTCGATTTTTCTATCTCTAGGCCCATTCTTACTGATACCTCCTATTAGAAAGATACTGGTGAGCAAGAAGACGTCCCCTGTGCTTCACTTTTTTGTATCAATGGCGCAGAGCAAGGCGTCCAGATACATGTCGTTGGCAATCTTCATGGTGATCACTTTGTTTCAGTTCCTGGTGGCATACAATTTGTTCGTAGTTTTGGCATACTTTCCATGGTTTCAAATGGAAGTGGTACAAGCAATTACTGTCGCTTTTTGTTACATTATGGTATCAATATTCTACCTGTATGCGTTTTGGTACACCATGGTCAAGAAGGAAAAGAAAGAAGATGCATTTAAACCTAACGCAGATGATCCTGCAACAACATCGTTCCTCAAAAAGTTGAGAAGTCAGATGGTAATCACTTACAGATCCGAATCATGTATTTCAGGTAGCACCGCTCACAATATCATTTCTGAGTGTCCTGAATGCATCAAGATCAATATCTTGGATACGAAAGGTTACTTGGTTTCATACCTTGTTCTTTTTGTTCTAATCAATCTTGCTACACTGGCCGAGGAAATAGTCTTTCTTTATATTGATTTCAAGGCAATAATTGATGCTGGGCTAGTTGGACAAGGAAGTTTTGTAGTTGCGATTTTATTCGGAGCAGTGTGTTTACTGATACATATCACTGGTGCTGTATTCATTTTCAATGAAGCATTTAGAATCGTTTACGAAGAAAAGGATGATAAGAAAGAAGAAACTAAAAATACAGCACAAAAAACAAGCGCAATAGCAGAAGAAGTACCTCAAGAAGCAAAGCAAGGCGGTAAAAATGATGTTGCTAAGAAAAGTTCCTTATTACTTCCTCAAGCACAGGACAATGAAAATATTATGTTGCTTCCAAAAGACAACTCGGACGTTTCATTATTTCAAGAAGCAGAAAAGGAATCGGTACATACCGCATCTCCTGGGATACGAGATGAAAGGCTAAACGAGACACCAACATTTGAGGTGACTGATCCTGAAGGTGGCGCGTTAAAAGCGGAAATAATCCTAGATGACATGGCTAAAGGAAAGTCGTCGACTGATGCCAAAATGAAGAAACGTGCATCCCCAAGAAAAGAAGTAGTCAGGGAATCAGCAAATCTTCAAGTTAAAACATCTCGTGCTCCTCCCCCGCCACCGCCATCCGCTGTTTCTCTCGACGAAGAGGCAATGCCTTCTCCCGCTGCTCCAGCTCCTGCTGCGCCATCACCTGGAAGTAGTCCAAATTATCCCCCTCCACCGCCACCATCATCAAGTGCACCTGCACCATCTCCTCCTGTACCAGTTGAATTTCCAAAAGTCTCATTACCGCCACGTCCCCTATCAACAGTTGAACAACCTAAACTTAAAGCTTTGGCGCAAAAGTCAACTCGTCATTTCTCAGAGAGTAGACCGGAAGGAAAAGGAGCGCCAACAATAACATCACACAAAGTGGCGGACAGTTCGGCGTTCGACGATATCATGGAATCTGTAGAAGCTGACACAGCAGGACAAGACAATTTCTACTCGGAAGAATCGGTATCTCCTTCAAGACAGAGAAGTGATACTATAAGCGCTCTAACTGGATCAAATGTGAATTCTGTTTTTAGATGGTTAGAAAAGGAGGAAAGAATTCGTTGCAAGGAAGGTGTTCTTCCTCCAATTCACATCAATGCAGAGTTTTTATATGCAGAATTCTTGCCGATCCTCAAAAAGTATGGTCCTTCGTTATTCGGTCATTTTGTTTGCTGGATTCTGGTTCAAGCAAAAAGGGAACTAACAACGGAGCAGGAGTTGGCATTGGTTACTGTTCCCCAATCCTTCGATCCAGACTCCTCTGATACTTACGCTGATAAGTATTACTTCAAGCAATTCAAAGATTTATTCATGAACTACTATGCTCATTGTGACCCAGAGTGGTTGAGATTTGATGAATCTTTTGAGTCCGTCGAAGACGCGAAGAAGGTGATCTATTGTCTGTTCCACATGATGACGCACAGGATACTAACTGCCCAATAAATGATGAAACGATAAGATGATCGTGTTTACATTGAAACCTGCAGTTACTCCTCCTAATCGTGATTATTTCAAACGATGTTGCGAGCTGTGATTCCCATGCGGTTAAAACTGCGATTCAACAGACTCAGCCTTCAGGGCTCTCGAACATTCTCCGGCAAAACAAATTTATGGCCTGGAGAAGAGTCGCTTTCCGTTTTACAGACAAATGTCGACCGCAATTCAGAAGAGTTTAAAGTTAGTTTTGTCTGAGCTGAACTTACCACAATGCGCTTTAGTCTAATGCAGCCGCAATGAATAAATTGGTACAAGATTTGAACCGCGTTGTTCAGAATATTCAGAAGGGTTCGCTTCATGTTGAAGAAGCTGTATTTATAACTTAGGCGGAGGGGAAGAAGCCAGGAAACGGCATTTAGCTAGAAACAAATTGTTGCCTCGAGACAGAATTCAGAGGTTATTAGATCCTGGGTAATTACGTTGAAGCGTGGTGATATTGACTTTCAAGGTCTCCTTTTCTGGAGTTCTCACAGTTGGCAGGTTACGAAATGTATGAAGATGATGTTCCTGCTGGTGGAATTATAACAGGCATTGGCAGAATATCAGGGTAAATTGATTAGTTTTAGACACAAACTAATGACTGCTATGGTTAGAACTGAATGTGTTGTTGTCGCTAATGACCCGACTGTTAAAGGTGGAACATACTTTCCGATTACTGTAAAGAAGCATTTAAGAGCTCAGGAAATAGCAAAAGAGAATAATCTTCCTTGCGTTTATCTTGTTGACTCTGGTGGTGCCAATTTACCGAGACAAGCTGATGTTTTCCCTGACAAGGAACATTTTGGAAGAATATTCTATAATCAAGCAAACTTGTCTGCATTTAATATTCCTCAGATTGCGATCGTGTTGGGTAGTTGCACAGCAGGTGGCGCTTATGTTCCGGCTATGGCTGATGAAAGTGTTATTGTTTCGAAACAGGGTACAATTTTTCTAGGAGGGCCTCCGCTAGTCAAGGCTGCTACCGGAGAAGAAGTTAGCGCAGAAGACCTTGGAGGAGCCGATTTACATTGTAGAACCTCTGGAGTAACTGATCATTACGCTCAGAACGACGAGCACGCTCTTGCAATAGGCCGTATGATTGTCGGAAACTTGAATAGGTCTCCAAAGATTGAACCACAGTTTCCTGTTAAAGAACCTTTATACCCAGCCTCAGATCTTGGTGGAATAGTCGGTGATAATCTTAAGAAGACATTCAATGTTAAAGAAGTTATTGCTCGAATAGTTGATGGAAGTGAATTTCAAGAATTCAAAGAACTCTACGGTACAACTTTGGTAACAGGATTCGCAAAGATTTATGGACACCGAGTTGGCATTGTTGCTAATAATGGTATTTTATTTTCGGAATCTGCTCTAAAAGGTGCTCATTTCATCGAACTTTGCAGTCAAAGGAACATCCCATTGGTTTTCTTGCAGAATATTACAGGTTTCTTATCGCACAACATTCTTACGTCTAGGCTTTATGGTTGGATCCAAGGCTGAGGCTGGTGGAATTGCAAAGAATGGTGCCAAGATGGTTACAGCAGTGTCTTGCGCCAAAGTTCCAAAATTTACCATGTTAATCGGCGGAAGTTTTGGTGCCGGTAATTACGGTATGTGCGGAAGAGCATATTCGCCAAGGTTTTTATGGATGTGGCCAAATAGTAGAATATCTGTCATGGGAGGAGAGCAAGCTGCAAACGTCCTGGCGACTGTTTCAAAAGATGCTGCCGCAAAGAAAGGAAAACAGGTAATCTCATATTATCTTTGTAATATTCTAGTGGACTGCTGAACAGGAACAAGCCTTCAAAACACCGATTGTTGAGAGATACGAGAAAGAAGGACATCCTTACTTTTCTTCTGCTAGATTATGGGATGATGGTATCATAAAGCCAGAAGATAGTAGACGTGTTCTTGGTCTAGCCATAAGTGCCGCTATGAATGCACCAATCGAACAGACAAAGTTTGGAGTGTTCAGAATGTAAGTGTTACAGCTCGAGAATTAAAAAGATCTTTTCTGCATTCATTTTTTATTTCTTCCGAGCATAATAACTTTCAAGAGTTCTTTAGTTTGCTACTTTAGATGGAGCCAAAGTCATAGTGGAGCCACGATCCTTGGTAACATCTTGATACTCGTGAATCAAGTTGACAATATCCTCTGCTTGCAAAGTCTGGAACACATACTTGACACCGCCACGAGAATGATCAGTAACAATCATGATACTGTTATCGTCGGGACTGAGAGAAGCAATTTCTTTGAAGGAATATGAAGAAATTGGATTTTTCTTTCCCCTTTCATTGATTGCGATTCCGTCCTTGTTAACCAGCAACCAACAATTTGATGGAATATCATTTGTATACGACTGGACGACATCAAAAACAGCTGATCCATATTGTGGCCATGCGCGGACTCTGTGCATGAACAGACGATTACAATCTGAAACACTCTTTCCTCTTAAAGACAAATGCTCCTTGCTTAGTTTCTCTCCTACTGAATCATCAAGAAGCGCCTTCGGAATAAATTTCTCTGCAACCTTCTTGTAATCAATGTTTTTCGTTGGAACGAAGTCTCCATTCTCAACTTGGCATCGCAATCCACATAAATACAAAGCGTCATCAAGACTCAATGGGAATTTCTCATTTGCAATATCATTCAGTGCCTGCACAAGCAAGAAGTCTTCTTCAATGTCACTGTGTGGGTGGAAAGGACTTAAGAAGAGTTTCTTCTTCATAACAAATCTTGTTTGCTTGTTTGGGTCTGCTAGAGACAAGGAAGAACTCGATGATCCTGCTGGTTGTGAGATTTTTGCTGCAGACTCCCTTCTTGACAGCAAATCCATCATTTTTTCCTTCTTTGAAAGATAGCGTTCTAAAAGTGAGAAACGATGACATCATAAACTTACCAACATCACCACTAGCTTCGAACAAGGCGAAACCAGTTGCTCGTTCAAGCTTCAACTTTTCTTTCACAATATTCACCACTTCTTCAACATTAGCACTAGAATCAAAGCCCACGGCTCTAAATTGACCATCAGGGAAATACACTCTGATCAAAACTGGCGATAAACGATACATGAAAGAAGCCTCTTCAACACTTGGTGGGAACTTTCTAGGCTCAGTCATGAGAACTCTTTGTAACGCTCTATAGGCAAATCTTGCATGTTTAGCTTCTTCTTTCCTTTGTTGAGCAACTGGAGTCTTTGGGTCAATCACCATGTATCTCTTCAAATGCCCCTTCAAATAGTCCAACACCTCAGGAATTTGAGGCCTTACACAGCCGCAAAGTACGGCAAGCGCTTTCCAGTATTGCAAAGCAGTTTTACTATCTGGTTGAGGAAAGTCGGTTGTCATCTTCAACAACTGAAGGTAGAAGTCATCAATAAGTTTGGTAAACATGAACAATCGTTGAATGATTGAAGCAATTTGACTCGGTTCTTGGGCCTGAGTAACTTGCATAAGGGTTCTCTTGCTTGCGGTAGAGTTTGATCCAATTTGCGGCTCGGCTTTCTTTTCTCCAGAGTATTCAAGCAATGAATTGTATGCAGACTGTGCGATTGAAGACAAAACCATATCGCCATCAAGTTGAACAAGCAAAGGACATGTCAACTTGGCTACCCAACCTTTCCATCCTTCAAGTAACTTCAAAGCTTCCTTTTCAGGAATAGCGTTTGCAACAGCGGCATCTTTACCGGTTGCTCCCAACAAATTTGCACGACTAGAAGAAATCGCTGGCTCTGGCGATGTTAAACCTTCGCCGGGTAACTTAAACATAACACTCAATGGCTGACCTTTCTGATCTAGAATTCCAGCAGGAAGCTTAACGATCCTCTTTTTAATCAACATCAATTTTGCCTTATCCAAGTCTTTGTTCAATGCTTGGATTTCAGCCTCTGATGCGTAAAATTCTCTTTCTTTCTTTCTATCAACACCAATCTTTGGAGAGTAATCCTTCATCAAGGTCGAGATATCATCAACCATTCTGCATTCAAACTTGTAAGATTCTGCTTTATCGTTGGCAACATCTTTTCCATTTGAAGGTGCTGTGGTTGAGTTCCTTAATACCGCAATTGTAATTGTATCACCATCTGTTTCCCAATGCTGGATTTCTTTATAAGTGAACATTTCAACTTGCGTCTTGTTCTTCAGTAGAATGGAAACACCAGAGCTAGAGATACCAAGAATAACATTTTCTGGATGTTGCCAGAAACCTTTGAATTTAACAGAGAATAGAGTTGATCCGTAGAACTTAAACTGCTTCAATCCTTCCAAATAGAGAAGACGTGCTTGCATTGCATTCTTCCCCAAGAACTTCTGTTGTTGCTCGCCAATAAGCTTCACCCATTGCTCGACAGGATTATTCTTCAACAAGGCACCTGGAATGTAGGTGCCAATATTTTCAAATCTTTTCTTTTGAGAAATGTCAAAATTTCCCCAGTCGACTTGTGCCTTCAGAGCAGCAAATTGTACCGCAGTTTTTTCATTCATAGGGAACACATCATGTGCGACATCAACAGCTGCTTGCGCATAAATAAGATTGAACTCAATAGGATCAACCGGAATTTCACTCACATTCTTGAAAATTCTCTTCTTCATGAACAACTTTGTTTCTCCTGCTCCAATTGCAACGTTGTTTCCAGATGCATCAGTTGTGGACTTTTTGCTCTTCTTTCTAATGGTATCATAGCCGCTCTCTGTAACAGACGACGAATTTCTCATTTCCCAAAATGCAAGAATATCAGATACATATTCGGTTGCTTTGATAACATGTTCTTCCCAAGGATCTTCTAGTACTTCATAAATGGACCATCCATTGTAATCTTTCAATCCAATTCTTGTCGAAAGATCACGAATGATATCCGAGGCTGTAGTTACCGAAGTAATTCCACAAGCCTTAACTTGGCCATCCATCAAGTAGAATCTACACAAGACTGGCTGTTGTGTTCTAACCATTTGAACTTCAATCAATGATGGAGGCAGCTTTCTTGCACCAGTCATAGTCAACTTCTTAACAGTCAGTTCGGAATATGTTGCCATTTTCAAGACATCTGACATTTTGTTCGTAGTGCCTGCGCGTGCCTTTTCCTTGTCAACGACTTCATGCAAGTAGTTAAAGAACACTTTCTGGAATCCTTTGCTAGGTGGAAAACAGCCACAGCAAAGAGCAATGAATTGCCAGCAGGCCGCCTCAATATCAGCAAAGTTCTTAGGAACATCTTTCAATGGAGGATGGGATTGTTTAATAGCCTGAATCAAAATTTCATCTCTCAATTCTGAATGTTTGATTCCAATTTCAATAACTTTTCTCAAAGCTTGGTAGGCTTCTTCCGGCTTTTTCAAAGGTAAATCAAGCAACTTTGACAAAAGCTTAAACGATTCACACGCCAAATCAATCAGTTTCTGACTTTCAGGACTTTGACTATTAGGAATCTTCAACATGGATGTAGGCAAAGGAGTCTTCTGGAAAGACATTTGCTCTTCCAAAGAAAGGAAATCTTTAGTCGGAACAAACTGTTTCTTGCTGAACGTTCCTCCTGTAGACACCATTCTTGGATGCTTTTCCAAATTCTTCTCCAAGAATGTCTTGAGAGTAAGATCCTGTTTTGTTTCTTCAACAGCTTTCTCGGCAGTCTTTTTAGCAAGAGGATTGAACTTTAAGCGAGGTCCAGGTGCTGCTGCTTTAGAAGTTTTACTTGGAGGCAATGGAGGTGGCGGTGGAGGTGGTGCGTCAGGAATCTTTCCAGCTTCTAATGAAACGAGATTATTGGAGGATTTCTTAGATTTAGACATAGGGCCATATTCATCAATCTTAAAAATGTCTTCAAAAACAGGAACAGCATCAACTGTTTTCTTTGCCTTATTGTCAAAATCATCCAAGAACGAGAATAAATCGTCTAAGCCTTGTTGGCGCTCTTCGGTTGCATCTTCTTTACCAGCAGAGGCAGTTGCGATAATTTCTGCAGCGGCTGCGTATTGTTGTAATTTCGCTTCTTCTTCGGCTTGCTTTCTCAACTCCTCTTGAGCAGCTTCCTCTGCAGCTTTTTGAGCAGCAAGCATGCTAGCTTTAGCTTCAGAATCGGCCTTTTCCATCATAATTCTACGTTCCTCTTCCTCTGCTTTACGACGAGCCTCTTCTGCAGCGAGTCTTGCTGCATCTTCGGCGGCTTTCTTTTCGGCCTTTAATTGCTTCAAATAGTCACGAGCAAACCAGCCACGAACAACACACTGAATTTTAAGAGCAGATTCCTGCATCTTTTGATATCTTCTCTTGTAGACAAAACCTTTGATATACTTTTGCAATACTTTCACGGATTTCTTGATCTTCAAATACTTCACGCGGCACTGGCGGCCTCTCCATTTCTTTTGAATACGAATAACGAAAACTCTTCTAATTTTGTCACTCGCTTCAACGGTTTGATCAACGGCGATGTTCTTCAAGAAGACTTTTGTAGCACCAAACTTGTACAAATTTGCATCTACTTTAGCACTCTTCAAAATCGTGGCTGCAATATCTTTTTGACCAGTAGCTGACAAAGTTAGACAAAACGCAGAGAAAAAAATACCTTTTCCGGAAATAAATCTGAATCTGTGATTAAAGATATCATATGAGAAACGCATTGGATAACCAGATTTTCTGATTCTGATTGTTTCCAACATACCAGCATATCTCAACTGAGATAGTACCAAATTGTCATCAAAAATCATAGCCTTCTTCTCCATGTTAGGCTTAACGCAACGAACATAATGAGGTGTTGTACTTGAAAGTGTAGTAACTAGGGTTGACAATTGGGTTTTGAAGTTTGTTCCAGCAGTAACATTCTTCTTTTGACCACTTTTATCGTCAGTGGCCTTTTTGAACAACTTCTTCACAATTTCATTGGATGCTGCTTGTAAAAGTTCAGCAACTTCTTCCTGGACAGCGTCCTTGTTCTTATCCATAAAATTGACTACTTGATATGTGACTTCACCAGCATAGTGCTTAATACCAAAAACACCTTTTGCTGTTTTTGGACAGACATAATTTTCATTCTTCTTATGAGCTTCGTGCAATTTTGCCAAGTATGTTTCATCATTTCCCTTTGGAACCTTGCATTCTTCATCCAACATTGCTAAAACTCCTGTCTTAGATTCAATTAGATCAAGGCAAGGTTGATTGTCCTTATACTGCACAGATTCAACGGGAATGCCCTCTTTGGCGTATTCTTCTTGTTCTAACTTAAAAATGAACTGATTGAAGAATTGTTGCAACTTTTCGTTTGTGTAATTGATACATAACTGTTCAAAGCTGTTGACTTCAAACAATTCAAAACCAAAAATATCCAAAACGCCTATGAAATTTGCAACAGGTTGTTTTGTAGCAGTGGAATTGTTGATATACTCAACAATGTAGTTGAACAATTTGTCATACACTGTCTTTGCAATCGAGTCACGATTATCATTGGCTTGGTCTTTCTTCAAAGGCACTTGAGTAGATTCATTTCTTACGGTGAGTCTTTTGCTGACCAATGCTGTCAGTAATTTTGACTGATCGCAACCCAATAACGCTGAAATAGTCTCAACAGTCGCTATATCTTTTCCAGTGACGGTAGCACAATCATTCTTCTCGTCCAAGCTGAAGTTGACGTTACCAAGCAGCAAAATGGAAGAAATGATTTTAAACACGTTCTCTAGATCTTGAGGAGCGAACTTAAGGACACTCATAGCAAGTTTCAACGCTTCAAATTGCTTCTTGTCATTAACGCCAGGAATGTCGGTGCAGCCGCTCTGATTCAAGTAATAATAATCCTTGCAGGCGGACAACAAGCGATATTTTGCTTGTTCATCCTTGTTAGCACCAGCCAACATTTCGTAAAACACATGATAGTTTCTCTCCGTTTGGGCTTGACGCACTACTCTACTCTTCTCTAGAAGGTAGTTTACAATAGAAGCCCCGACGATGGAAGTATTGGATGAGAGAACGACCTGAATGAACTTTCCGAAACGAGAACTGTTATTGTTCCTTACAGTCTTTGCATTACCAAAACTCTCCAGCACAGTATTTGCTTCCAAGATTTGTTGCTCAATCCAGGATTTTGAGTCTTCGCCAACTTGCTCAGTAACAGCGGTGAGATATTGCAGGATCACTTTGGTAGATTCAGTTTTACCAGCACCTGAGACAATCAGAATTGAATATCATGATCCTATGGCATACCTGATTCCCCAGAGATGATAACAGCCTGGTTCTCCTTGAAATTTCTTACATTAGCATATGCAGTCTCAGCAATTGCGAAAATGTGTGGCGGATTTTCATTGATCTTCCTGCCGTTGTACTTCTTGACAATGTCCTAAAGAATGATCAGTGCTGCAATCTTGGATCTTACAGGACTGTAGATGGGCATAGATTTAAAAGGATTGACAGCAACCAGGATACTTCCAGTAAAAGTCTAGTCACAATTTAGTTGCTGGTAATGATCGATAAACTCACATAGATCAACTGGGCTGAGTATCTCTTCTTCAAGTTGTCCAAGATCGAGTTTTCGGTCAGGTCCGTGAGTGCCGTCATATCTTCGATTCCTACCGGTTCTATATTTTGTTAATATCGATCTGGTGGTTTGATCTAACTTACGGGCCATGTTGGTAGTCTTGTTGATGAAACAACCGAACTGATTGATTCGAAAGAGGCCGCCAGCAAACAGCAAGAACCACCAAGGCAACGATGTGGGACCAGTGCTTCAAATAGGAAAGAAGATCACATATCCATCGCTTATCATTTTATTCGAATTTACATTCTTTCAAGCGGGGTTAAACCAAGCATTCTGATACCGTTACCCATAACAACTCTTGCAGACCAGTACATCCAGAAACGACCCTCAGCAACATCTCTATCCTGACCAATAACGTAAACATCGTCAAGGCACGAGCTTATTTTTCTTGCCAAAGCAATCAAGTAGGTCAA
Organism: Amoeboaphelidium occidentale; assembly: GCA_023515795.1. Classification (NCBI taxonomy): domain Eukaryota; kingdom Fungi; phylum Aphelidiomycota; class Aphelidea; genus Amoeboaphelidium; species Amoeboaphelidium occidentale. The sequence continues at coordinate 123,739 of JALGPX010000017.1, read as the reverse complement.
AAGCTTGCAAGCTTCGAAGTTGCCACTAGGAAGCGATCTGATGATATCTGGATACTGTGAAACAGTAAATACGACATCCTTACACTTTGGATGATCAAGACAGCTAAGTGTTTCAAATCTCAATACGAATGGCGGCTTGTCAATCGAAGAAGGGCTTATTCCAATACTGTTCAAGTATTTTCTTTCGATTGAGCATAATCTCGCGTGAGAGTACTGCAACAATGGTCCTGTATCGCCTTCGAATGAGGTCATTCTTTCCCACGAGAACTGGTAATCTTTGATTCTACGAGCACCCATATCTTGAACAACAACAGCTGAAATACCAAGAATATCGGCAGTGGTTTCAGGATCTTCTACGTTCTTGTATTTCTCGGGAGTCTTCTTCATGACCTCGTGCATAACTTTCTTTGCTTCTTCCAGAATATCGTCCAAGAATTTGACAGTTCCTTTCCGGGTTGACATTCCTTTCACTAAGCCGAAATTTATATGTTGGCACTTCTTGGCCCAGTCGAATCCAGCTAGTTCCTATAAAATAAGTACAACAGCTAATGGAAAAATTACCAGAATCTTGAACATTTGCTTAAAATGCAAATCTTGCTGTGCGCCAACAACATAGTACATGGTGTCGAAGTTGTACTTCTTGTATCTTTCATAAGCCGCAGCTAAATCTCTTGTGATGTACAAAGTTGCACCGTCAGTCTTCTGAATAACAGCAGGAATGAGTTTGTATTCTTTCAAGTCAACAATCATGGCGCCGTTATCTTCTTTTAGCAGATTCTGCTTCTTTAGATGTTCACACATTTCAATCATTGCGTCACAGAATTGAGACTCTCCCGAATACTCGTCAAATTCAATGTTCAGACGCTTGTAAGTCTCTTTATACTTGACGATCGACAGGTTTCTGAATTTTGCCCACATTGCAAGCGCATCTTTGTCTCCGTCTTCCATCTTTTTGAAGTAGGCACGAGCCTCGTCATCCAAAGAAGGATTACTTTCCATTTCTTTGTTAATCCTTACATACACATCGAAAAGATGCTGAATAGGATTCTTCTGCAATTCTTCTTCGCTACCAAATTTTTGAAATCCGACCGCAAGTAAACCTTTAAAATTAGAAGGCGATCTAGTATCTAGACTTACCATACTGTTTGCCCCAGTCACCAAGGTAATTGATGCAATGTACTTTCATTCCGTTTGCTTTGCACACATTCTTCACGAAATTTCCATGAATAGTTCCTCTCAAATGTCCAGCGTGGAAAGGCTTCGCGATATTTGGAGAGCTAAACTCACAAACTACAAACTGCCCAGCTAACGAATCATTCTTTCCATATTCAGTTAAATTAGAGTAAACTGATGGGATGGTCAAATCTACTATTTTGGAGAATGGAACCTTAAAACCGATTACAGTGTTTTCGATTTCAGCTCCAGACAGTATATCGGATTCTTTGATATTAGGCAAGACTTTTTCAGCAAACTCAGGAATATTCTTCACTCTCAAACGCGGCAAAGGGATTGTAAAAACAAACTTGTTAGATTTAGAGATTTCAAGTGACCTCTCAATCTCCTCAACACTGAATCCCAAGACAGGTGCAACCTCTGAAGCAATTCTCTTCTTGATATAATTGAAAGGATCCTCAACGACGTTCTTTAATCCTTCGGCGTTATTAACTGCCGCAGATGGCGCCTGATTGTACGGCAACAGTTTCTTCACATCTTCCAGCGCAGCTTTACACTCTTCAGTGCTGCCCACTTTCTCCAACCAAGATTCGAAATGTGGGAACATGCTAGAGTTTGGCGCACCAGTCTTAACCAACTGATAACTTTTGAAGAATGACCAGAGCAAATAATCAGCAAGACTCAGCTTATCTGAACCATTAGCGCATAATACACTTCTTCCGGAATCTTTAAGAGTCTCTTCGATCTTCTTGGCAAGGCCCAGATATTCATTAGGCGTAATTGAAGCGCGATAAGTAACGTTCTTCAACGCGACAATCCACTCATCGACCTCCACAGACTTGTGAACATCGTCTTTTGGGTACATATAATCAAATTTCGTGTCAGCTTTTCTGATAAGATATCTTGCTGCATTTTGCTCATCGTGGAATGCTTGAATGCCAGATGCTTGCTTAGCTAGCTTTAAAATGCCAGAGCTCTCCTTCTCAAGAGTTAAGTTGACCACAGGGGTCTTATTTATCAACAAATCCAATGCTCTAATTCCCAGCGGCAATGGCAACTTTGAAGAACTAAAAGTGTATTCCATTTGACGAAGCGGTTGAGTGAATCTTCTCAACGAAATTTTGGGTTTCAAAGGAAAAAGGTTTCGCGAACGTTCTCATGAAAAACTCTCTTTATCAGCCGTAAACTTTTATTGAAAGACTTGCTTTTGACTGAGTTCCGTTGTACTTCGACATGATTAGGCTTGATGTAATGCTGCAATGATTTGAGAATGATCAAAAGCATTCAACGGATTTACTACCAAATATGGAATATTAGAAGATTCAGACTTGCGATAATGAATTCCGTAAATGAGCACTTCGCTTTCTTTTGCGTTGTCGACTCTTGTAACGATCTAAATAAAGTTAGTGTCTTTTGGGTAGTTAAAATTTTACGAATTTCAGATAAGTGCTTCTCAAATATTCTGCAGCCTTCTCATCATATGTTCCAGAGACAAACTGCAAAGTATTTGTTAGGTGCTCATCTAATTGATTCAAATTGATTTTGAATGATGCATTTGATGTTCTTGCGGTCGCGAAGCGCGTCTGAGTAAAGTCCTTCTTCTTTTCTCCATAAACGAATAACTGCGTTGTGATTTTGACTGAATATTCCGATAAAGCCCAGCATTGAAGTTTAGCTGTAAGGTTAACTGGATCGATTTCTACATCCAGTTTTTCCATCTTGAGCAAGTTCGTGTTAAAGTATGCTTCCAGTTCTTCATGGCTCAACTGTCTTTTCATGAATATTGCTGCACTTAACAGCATATCCATAGGATCCTTTATAACCTTGCGAGATACAATGGCAGGACTGTTAACAGGGCTCGCTGTCATGAACGAATTGTTCACACTAAGTTCAGGCGATTCACCAACATTAACACGCGATGCTCTTCTCGTGCTCAATGGAGGAGATAACGGAGCAAAAGAGCGCTTTCTGATGAGATGCTCTTGCAATGTTTCTACAATTAATCCCAATCTATAAATAGCATGATACTCACCTATGGTCGAATGGGCTTTGGTTCTCTCTACTTGCATGGGACTACCAAAGTCGCTGATGTTGTCAGCAGTAATTGAAGGGGACAGGTTCCATTCAGTCTTTGTAGTCTTGTACTCTGACATTTTCTGTCTTGCCTCCGCTTTCATCAATGTATGCGCATTTCGGAGCGAAAGCGGCTTCAAGGTACGCTCATTTGAAGGCTATAAAGCTATACAGACTCGTACCAACGAAGATCTTACCGCATACTTGTTGTGCTTCTTGATCAATACCTGGATATGACTTGAAACTTGCTTTCGTGAGCGTAACTATGATTGTAAGAGATCTTGATAACAAATGTATGGTACTTTTCCGGTCTGCTGATGAATATACTTGCTGATCAACTCGTTCCTGCCTACGATACGTTAGCATTGGGTTGATCATATGATACTTACCGTATAGCTTGCCATCTAATGCTTTGATCTTTGTTCTTCCGGTGCTTGGATACAACTCGTAGGCTTCGAGGAAAGCTTCCTCCACATCATCGGGCCAGATTTCTTCGCCACCATCAAAGAACATGACATTATCTTCACTATTGAGTGAGTCGCTTGATAAGGTTGACACTAAGCCAGGCATTCAGATTGCTTACAGCAAAAAGACGGATTCCAAATTTAAAATCTATTTTTGGTGCGTAATCAATTTAATTAAGAAGCTGAATGTGAACTTGAAGAATGTTGCCAAGAGATCATATTTTGCTCTCATTTAATTGTCGCGGAACAGTGTGCTGTAAAAAGTATCAGATATTTATCTTCAACATGATCATCATTGTGGGAAAAGCGGTGTCACACTATCTTCGTCCGACTCGCACCTTCCCTCGCTTCAATATTACTTGGATTGCACCGCATGTAACACCGATTTTACGAATGATACGAGCTCTGTGTAACTCTGATCTGACAATATGCTACCGTTACACGGATTGGTCAAATGATCAAGAGCCAAGAATGCAAAGTCCATGTGACAATTTTTCTTTGCTCAATATTGTTTAAAGTGGTTCATCATGTGTGGTTTAGAGATCGGTGGTGTTATTGGCCTGAAGTATATCATAATCAATGAATGCGGCTCTGGTGCGTTTGCAAAGGTGTACAAAGCGCAGCATATTGAAACACGATCCTACCACGCAGTAAAAGTATTGTGCAAAAAAGAACTAGATCCTGAGCACGTTGACATTCAGAGACTAGAGATTTTGCATAATGAAAGGTTGAAACAGAACGGAATGGACTGCAAGAATGTTGTTCTTCTTGATGACTTTTTTGAAACAGATGAACATATCTTCATGGTTTTTGAATATGCAGAATGCGGAGATCTATGTGACCTTTTGGCATTGAGACCGTTATCAGAGCATGAGATATTACAATTCTTTGATCAGGTCCTGGCTGCTGTAAAATACTGTCATCAAAACGGAGTGTATCATCGTGATATAAAGCCAGAGAACATTCTACTCTTTGAGAATGGAGATGTTAAGCTGTGTGATTTTGGATTATCTACAACTGAAAACTATTCATTTAATCATGGCATTGGTACTGCTGCATATATGGCTCCTGAAGTTTATGGAGATGGTGGAGAATTTGGTGAACCATACGCACCGGTTCATGCAGATTTGTGGTCTTTGGGGTGTCTTTTGATAAGTATGATAACGCGTAGAACTCTGTGGGATTACGCAAGCAAGCAAGATTTCCGGTACAATGATTTCATGAAGAATCCGTCTTGTTACTTGAAGGAAGGTTATAAAGTAAACGATCAAGTGCTTGACGTTATTTCGTTGCTTCTCAAAAAGGATCCAGTTCAAAGAGGATGTGTTCATAGAGTAATTGACATGTTTGATCAGATAACAGAAATCTACGACTACGCCGATGATTATTACCACAGCAGCACAACAATACGCAGCCGTTCCGTTTCTCAAGGCTCATGGATTTCCGAAGAATCTTTGTGCATTCCGGAGGGTGTTTCTGTCGGTCCCGAATCTCCTTACTGGCATCTAGACGACTTTGAAGACAGGTCGCTTCTCAGTCCGTATTTGCTTGAAGATGTTACAAGTTTGAATATTCAAAAACTCCATACTAGACGTGTTACCCTGAACTGAAAAATTTAATAAAGTTTATTCCAGAAGGCCAACAATTGCCTTCTTTAATGCATTCAACTTAAAGTCAGTATAAGGAGGATAACGAATATAATTTCCTAAATCAGTCAAATTTGTTCTTGATAAAACAGGCTTTTCATGCGTGAATGTTTTAAATGAATGGAAACCATGATAACTACCATAGCCTGAATAGCCAACACCCCCAAAAGGCAACGAGTTCATTGCAAAATGTACAATGCAATCATTCAAAATCATACCACCTAAAAAATTATGAAACAAAAAACATAAGCATTACCTGCAGGTACTAGCCTTTGAACTTGATCAAGTTGGAAACTATCATTGCTGAACACATAACATGCTAATGGCTTTTCTCTCGAATTGATGTATTCAATAGCATGTTCAACAGACTCGCAATCAATTACAGAAAGAATCGGACCAAAGATCTCATCCTTACTTAAAGGCTCAGAATCTGAAGGATTGATAACAATAGTCGGACCAAAAATCAAATCCTTCTCATTCTGTTCTCCTTTCAAGAATACTTCTCCTTTGGTATTGTCTAAATAGGACTTTAATCTTTGAAAATGACGCTTGTTGACAATTCTTCCATAATCAACCCAGTCTTTTGTTGCACCAAACTCGCCGTAAATTTCATTGATAGCCTTTTTAAAATGTTCCAAGAATTCATCCCTGGTATCCTTTGGAATTAAAAGATAATCAGGAGCAACGCAAGTCTGTCCGCAATTTAAAAGCTTTCCGTATGCAATTCTTTTCGCAGCCAAAACAAGATCAACGTTGCGATCAATTATGCACGGACTTTTACCACCTAATTCAAGAGTGCATGTAGTCAAATGCTCAGCAGCAGCTTTAGCAATAATTTTACCAACTTGAGTGTTTCCTGTGTAGAAAATGTGATCCCATCGAAGTTTCATCAATTCCGTTGCAACATCAACACTTCCATTCACTACGCGACAAACATCCTGGTCAAGATATCGAGGAATCAAATCAGTCAATAAAGCCGCAGTGTGCTCAGCAACCTCGCTCAGTTTCAGAGCCACAGTGTTCCCGCCACCAATAGCTCCGATCAACGGACAAATAGCGGTATTGAAAGGATAATTCCAAGTTCCAATTACAAGAACAGTGCCAAGAGGCTCATAAACAGCCTTCGCAGAGTCCATTGATGCAGTGAATATTAAACCAAGCGAGTACGGAGCAGGGTTTAACCAAGATCTCAAGTTAGCCATGAACGTCTTGACTTCCTTTTTTGTTGTAATGATGTCTGCGACAACAGCCTCACGCTTTGATTTTCCGTCCAGCGAAACTGCTTCCGCTAAAGCATCTTCGTTTTCGTTGATCATGTCCAGAATGCGCTGGAGTTGTCCCAAACGGAAGTCAACTGAATGCGTTTTACCCGTTTTGAAAGATGCCTTCAACTCAGCATGAATCTAATTACTGTTAGTTAAGCAGAAGCTCTGATTTTACTTTAGGGACTGCGGCAATGGGCGTGCTTTTGATTGTTTGCGCCATGTTCAGGTTGTTTGAAAAAGCTTGGATTCCTTGGTGGGAAGGATCATCCCATTCACATGGAAAACCGCATTTAAAACTCTCCGCACAGTAGTTGCTCTGTGGTCTTGCTTCTGATACTCTAACGAATCATTAAGGTTTACACGTGACAAATGTGCCTTAGAATCAAACCCCTGACTGAAATCCTATTCTTGCAAGAATGAAACCAAATCTGTTACGCCCAGTTTGGATATTACTGCTGGTGTTCTTTGTTTACGCTGCTCCTGTAGATGAGCCTGTCAAGAGAATCTCAAACCATATTGAAGAAGAATATCAGAAGGAATCAACGCGTGATCAATTGTTTCAGAGACCTCGAAACGTACAAAGATCCGGCAGACAACATGGTTCCGTAACCGGGGCGGTTGATGAAACGGTGCCATCACCACTGCTCGGTCTTCCCTCGGACATTTGGCAAAACAGCATATTCCCTCTCGTAGCTGCTGGTCACGCTGAAAATTTGCGTTTAGCCAACAAAGAATTCAACCAAAAAGTGAATTCGACCTTAAAAGACTTCCCTCCTGTAGCTAAGGCATGTGGCAAGAGAGCAGCTAACTTGCTGATCGAACAACAATGGCCCAGCGAGTATTATCAACCTGCGTGGTTTGAAATTAATGATGAAGCAAAAGCTAAAAGCGTTCATGAGTGCCTGTGGGCCACGAGGAAGTGGGTTGAGACACTCGATGCACCACGAACGATTAAAATTAAAGTGTTGTTGCCAAAGGCAAATGAAACAGCAGACTTCCTTTCGGACAAGCATCTATTTGAAATCACCAAGAATGTACGGTTCAGTATTAAATTGCATGTAACAAGATATCGCGGTTCTATGGATAAAGTGCTTAAGGCGCTATCTACGAATGAGTGCATTCAAACTTTGGACTTTACAGGAAACCGAATGGGTGATGACCTAATTATAAAATTGGCCGCAACCTTAAGGAGCAACACCGCGCTTCAAAGTCTTGAATTGTGGGGCAATGCTATAAGTCCCGAAGGTGCAAAAGCATTGGCAGAAGCATTGATAAAAAACACGGCGTTATTGCAGTTAAGCTTGGGTTCCAATGATATTGGCGATGAAGGCGCAGAAGCTTTTGCGGAAGCGTTGAAGATAAATGCAAAACTTCAACATCTAGATTTATCGCATAACAAGATAAGCCATCAAGGGGCTAAATATCTGGCGGAGGCAATGAAAGTTCACGCTGCTGTCCAGTATTTAAATTTAAGAGGTAACAAGTTAAGAAACGAGGGTGCGATATATCTGGCTGGTGCATTGAATTATTTATCGCTTCATGACCTGAAACATGTGCAGAAAATAAGTGGTGGCGAAATCATCAAAGCGTTTCTTGAAAACTTGAAAATTGGTACAGGAGCACTTCATCTACATTTAGGACTAAATGAAATAGGGGACGATGGTGCAATAGCTTTGGGTGAAGCATTGAAAAATAACACGAGAGTTCAAACGCTGGACTTGGCATTCAATGATATTGCAGCTTTAGGTGTGAAAGCCTTGGCCGACGGATTGAAAACATCTGTTCTTCGGAAATTGGAACTAGAAAGTAATAATGCCAGTTATGAGGGAACGGCAGCGTTAGCAGAAGTCTTGAAAACGAACACGGCCCTCAAATATTTAACATTACAACAAAACGAACTAGACATTGAAGCAGCTGAGATTTTGGTGTCATCACTGGAAACAAACTGTGGAATTCAAATCCTAGATCTGAGACAAAATAACTTCAACAAGGAAATGGTCAAGAAAATCCGAGCTTTCGCAAAGATAAAAGGAATTAGGATTCTGCTGTGACGAAAAGGTGTACATTTTTGGTCTACATGCAAGGCCAACTGATAATAGATCGATTCAGTAATCTAACCGTTCAATCATGCACGAAAAAACTCCAACAATTTCAAGCAACTTATTTACTGACACTCTTTAGGAATATCAAAAGCTTCGTTACCACCTTCCTTGGCAGAGTAACCCAAACCACGCTTTGCAAAAGCGGTCCATAACAAGCAAACATGTTCACCCTGGAAACCAACTTCGTCGGCCTTGATGATAGCATTACGAGCATCAACGAAAGAAGGTCTACATGGCTGCAACTTCAAACCATCAACAATCAACTGCAAGATGATGATGTTTCCTTCTAATTTAACATATCTGTCGATCTTCTTTTGTTTTGCAACATACCAGTCAGGGTTGAAACCAAGAGCGTCGACAAAAGTCCAATAAACCTCGTACAAAATGGAAGCCCACACAGCACCCTTAGCGTGAACACCACCATAACCTCCACGCTTGACGTAACCATAAGTGTGTGGGTTAGTCTTTAATGAACGAGAGTAAGGATATGGTCTGATACCTTGAGTAGCAGAGTAGTCACCCATACCGAATTCAATGTCACTCTTGTATTCTGGTCTCATTCTCAACAAGGTTGCCCACCAGTCGCCCCAACCTTCACCCATACCACCAGATTCACCATAAGGCAAACAACCAGAGTTCATTGGACCACCAGTCAAACGAATGGAGATTCCGTGTCCGTATTCATGAATGATGATTCCACTTTCCAAATCACCATCACGCTTTGGGCGAGTCAAAGTCCAAGTGTACATTCTCATACGAGGACGCTGACCGTCAGGAGGAGTTGCAAAGTTAGCATTGTTGTTTCCAGAACCATCTTGAGCATTTGCAACAACACTGTCACCTTCTCTTCCACCACGACCAAAGTTGTCTTCCTGGAAGTTACCAGATTCTTCATCGAATCCGTACTGGTAGAAAACATCGTGCATGATGTTGTTCCAATAGAACAAGTTCACAACAGAGGCGTTTGCATACTCTTCTGGCTCTTTCTTCAAGTCAATATCATACTTGAATTCCAAAGAATCCAAATCACCAGCTCCTCGAGGACGAGCGTTCTTTTTCGAGTAATAGTTGGTTTGTGCTTCAACATTGTTACCAACAGTTTCTCTGAACTTTCCGTTACGATCTTCACCCTTTCCTTTTCCAGCTTTGCCAACATTGGTCCAACCTAGAGGTGAAGCATCTTCATCTTCAGGGTTCAAAACCATAACGCGTTGACCATCTTCAGGGTCATTGACACCAATTGGGTAAACAAAGTACTTTGCTTCGTGAACCCAGTCAACCCACTGAACAATGTTACCGCGAGTAGCGTCAATCTGAACATTGAACCAGTTTTCCTTGTTTGCCATGGAAAGAACAGCATCAAAACATGGGCGAATTGAGTAAACTGGCTTATCAACAATACAGTACTTCTTGACCATCTGAACCTCTTCGTAATCAACAAACTTGACATTCTTCAATACGAAAACAGGCTGCTCTCCTTGCAAACCACCAGCAGCAAAGCTCAAAGCATTATCAGCAACAACTTCTTCAGTGACTTCACTCAAATTACCAACATTAACACCGCCATTTCTTTGTAAGTATTCTGCAACAGACTTCAAAGCTTCGATAGAGGAGATTTCGTGTTCGTACTTGATGACAGTTTGACCAGATTCATTAATGGACTCAGCTTGATCAAAGAAGGATGAGCCATAGTGGAAAACACGACCAACTTCATCAACATTAACAGAGAAGTCACCATTGACAACTTCCAAACCATTCAACGTTTGCTTAAATTGAACGTGAGTAACCTAGACATGTGAGCTTTGTAGCCAGAAAACGCTTACGCCATTGTGCTGGGTTCTGTAGTGGCTCTTTAGAACAAAAGAAAAGCCATTAAAGCCCAAAGCGCGCTCGCGAACAAATTCCTCAGCAATAGCAACAGGATCTTGCGCGGAAACAGAAGAGTAGAATTGCAATTCAGTTCCGGCACCCTGAGTGGTTGGGATATCCGGACCGAAACTTGGCACCTGAACACGGGCCAATGCCACAGACAGAGAAGCTGCCGTGGTTAACGCAAAGAATTTCATTTCTGGAAAACTTGGGAAAATGGTAAAAATTTTGTTTGCAGATCTTACCGGATAGATCGACAATCATGTGTCTCTGCATGGCGTGCTTGTGTCGCAATTTCTCAGGGCGCATAAGCTACAGCATCGTGACTTCTGCTTAGAGCTTTATGCAGTGTTTAGTTTCAATTATTTATAGCGCTTAAGATCGTGGCAGGATTGTTATTTTGCTTGATTTTTGCGCTTTTCCGGTCGTTCCAGCTTTCGGCAAGGTTCACGACTACATCACTAAGCGGCACCATCAAAGACGTAACAAATCCTCGTTAAACCCTTAAAGCTCTCATTTAAACGTTCTTTCAAACTATTAACCACAGCACCTCCCGCTCAACGTCAATGTACCTGAAACAGCGCCACAATTGATTTTCTTTCTTCAAACAGCAGAATGGTAAACTTCACAAATAAAAACATCTTCTTAATTAACTTTTACTATAAAGTCAAATACTCTTAGGCCTTACTTGAATGCAGTCCGTGCTACTTTGACAGCAGCCATGTGCTTGGAGAACTTTTCTAGTCAAATGGTGGAGAGACACAATAAGCCAGAAGTAGAAGCAAGGTACTTTTACAATGCTGCTACGGAATGATGACTCTAAACTTTATTTCTAAAGGGCAAGTAAAGAAGCCCTTCTGACTCCGGTGGTTATCAGCCGTAATGAAAACGAAAAGGTTTTAATCGAATGCTCCATCAACTCCATTCGCCTTTCGATAAAGATTAAACAGGCTGATGAAATCGAGACGATCCTCTGCCACAAGTTCTCTCGCTTCCTTATGCAACGCGCAGAGAATTTTGTTGTGTTGAGAAGAAAGCCTATTGAGGTGTGTTTCATTTGGGACTAATCGCTAATTTGTGTAGGGATACGACATCAGCTTCCTAATCACAAACTTCCACACAGAGCAGATGTTGAAGCATAAGTTGGTCGACTTTATCATTCAGTTCATGGAGGAAATTGACAAGGAAATCAGTGAGATGAAACTGTCATTGAATGCTCGGGCTCGTATTGTCGCAGAACAGTTTATGAGTGTCTTTTCTTAAGGGAAATTGTGCTTGAAGGTCTGCAAATAAAATGGCTTTTCTCTTTTCGTGCTTTTTCTTTTGTCTCAACACCTTCTTTTCGAAAGCATGGAACAACGACGATCGAAGCGACGCAGTAACATTTCGACGCTTCAGCCTCCTTAAGTAACCATTTAGACACTAAACGAGCGAAATCATCCACTCTCAGCCCGCATTCCGATACTGCTTCAACCGATACTAATTGGCTCAGTGGTTTATTAAAAGCATTCTCAGCGGAAATGATGTCAGTTGTACTTTTGACAGTTGGAGGATGCTGCAGTAATGTTTTCTCATTGGAACTCATATTAAGGTTCATTATATCTTTGATTTATTGACTTTTTTCGGGGGTTTAAAGGCAGGTGCCCAAATCTACTTCTCTTGTGACATTTTGTCAGTTTCTGTTGGTTTCGCTTGATGGATTATTGTCTGGTGAATTCTTTCAAATACGGTCATCTGTTTATGTGCATCCAAGCCTGAAGGGTTACATACCAAAAGAAGCTATGAACATGCCCTCGTTCCCATTTCGTTTGGTGTATCAACCAACAGTTATTCCAATCTATCACTGGTTCGCCATGGTTATTCTGTTTTGGAGTTTATCAATGATGAATAATTTGGCTTTGGATTTTAATATTGATATGCCTCTTCATATTGTTTTTAAATCGGGTGGGTTAATGATCAATATGTTTCTTGGGTGGTTGTTGATGAGCAAGAAGTACACATTTAGTCAGATTGCTTCAGTTATAACGGTTTCGCTTGGAGTTCTTATTTCTACATACTCCAGCGCATTTGAGAATACTCCCAGCTCCAGTCAAATAAGTGAAGATGGAGCGAACAATACTAAGAAGAATCTTTACGAATGGACTATTGGAATCTTGTTACTTTGCGCAGCTCTAGTAATGAGTTCTTTATTAGGTCTTTATCAGGAGCATACATATAAAAAGTACGGCAAACAGTGGAGAGAAGGTCTTTTTTACACACATTTCCTTGGTTTACCTTTCTTTTACTTTATCCGACAAGATATCTATGATCAAGCAATGCGCATAAGTCATTCACCCACCGTTTCAATTTTAGATTTCTTTCATGTTCTTGGTCTAGAGTCTTATTTGGGGTCAATCGCCTCAATCTTTGCATCAATAAGAATCTCACAACTTTGGCTGATACTGATTGTTAATGCATTCACTCAGTATATTTGCATCTCAGGAGTCCATAAGCTGAGTACCATTTCAAGTTCATTAAGCGTGAATTTGGTGCTCACGTTCCGGAAATTTTTATCATTGCTTATATCTGTTTACTACTTTCAGGCTGACTTCACGTTTGCGCATGTTTTCGGAACCGTATTGGTCTTTGCCGGAACAATGTTATACTCTATTGCGACTTCATTAAAGCACAAATACGACACCTCATCGTCGACGCATCATAAAAAAGCTCAATAAAAGAGACTGGTCATTTGATGCGGAATTTTATTAAGACAGCTGCAATAGCTTCCCTCCAGTTCTCTGGTGCTTTTAAATGCTCAGCCAAATCATCAAATTTTTCAAGCGCCGCTGTGTATCTGTAGTGAAAGGGATTCATACACTTCGATATTATCTTCGAAGCTGTAGGTTCCTTCAAGTACTCGCGACCGTTAGGATCACCTTTATTAAGGACTGGATGTAATGCAAGCTGGCGGTAGTTATACATGTTTAATTGCCAGTGGTCTTCAAGCGAGAACTGATCCGGGCTATCTTCGTCTTCTGAGCGCACGTTACTCTCTGGTCCGCTCTCAATGTCGCTGACCTTTTCGTTGTTGGATTAAATGTCCAGATTTAATGTCCTTTATATCATCGAGATTTTCGCGAGTCGCTGTTTCAAACAGGTTTTTCGAAAAACTTGTATGCTACTTATGCTTCTTCGAGCTTGGTTCCATGCATCCTCGAGCTGCGATCCCGAAAGAAAACATGAACACTCGAACTCTTTATTTTTTGTATCTCTTGATGAGCCTCCATTGTTTAGGTGGCAACTGCTCGAGCTTAATAATATTTGGCCGTATAAAGAACAGCAGCAGAATAAAACCAGTAATTATACCTATAGCTGATGTAACATAGTAGCCGTCTTGAAATGTTGTACAAACACCACCATCTTCTTTGCATTTTAAGCGCGCATCTTTTGAACTACATGTATAACTTCCTGTATCAGTTTGACATTCTGCTATCGTGAGCATGTCGACTGCTTTCAGAACAAAATACTGTGGATAAGTCCCACCAAAGTTTGACAGCGTATTCAACAATGTCATGTATGTTCCGCCAATTGCAGGATCTGCAATAAGTGCAAAGAACGAACCCAGAGATACAAATTGAACCGTGCTACAAAGATTAACACATTCGTCATGATCTTACCTAGTGAATCCACATAAAACATATGTCATGAGGGCCCACAAGAAAAATGGCCTATTCATGTCTTTAGGAAAGAAGTATACAGTGAGAGTATCGACAACAGCCATGACCATTCGTCCATAAAAAGCATACAACCAAGGCTTCAACTTTCTAGGACCTTGACTCCATTTTGCGGCATAATAACCAAATATTATTTGCAATGGAAAATTGATGAGCGATGTCAATCCCAAATCTTCTTCTTTCCATCCCTTTTCCATATACTTAAAATCGCTCACAGCGTCGTCTGTGACAAACCCAATCTTTGCAGTAAGGAGTATGATTACAAATATTTTCATGTTTGGTAAACTTAAAACTTTCCAAATGTCAATATAGACCTGTTTCATGTCATCGTCATTAGAAGACTTTTTCTCTGGGAAGAATGTCAAAACAAAAGTAACAAGGAAGTAACATAGCGACCAGAACCACATATAACCTCCCAATGAGATGATTCCTTCCTCAGCTGGTGTGCTCCTGATGTACGTATTACAAAAGCTCGATGAATTGAAAGCTAGAAAGATTGTAAAGCTGAGAAAGTATCCACAATTCAATCCAATTGTTTGAGATGTCGATGCATAAGAAATATTATTTTCGCCTAGCAGCTCCAATGCCCAACCGTCAACCGCAATATCTTGTGTTGCTGAAAAGAAAACCAAGAGCAGAAATATCACTGTAAGAAAGTTTGCATCAAGATCAGGCTAAAGCAATCACGTTAGCCTTCCAATAGTACAGCAAGATAATTACCGACACAAGCATCTCATCAATAAATCCTCCAATGTAAAACATGAGCCCTGAAACCACGAATTGAATAGGAATGATCCACGACTTTCTGCGACCGAAAGCAGGCCAGTAAACAGAGTCAACTATCGGAGACCAAAGAAGTTTCAGCGAGTAAGGATACGATGCCAATGAGAACGTGGCTAATTGTGCGTAAGATAGTTTTTGTCTCTTTAGAAGAAATGGCACTGAACCCATTGCGAGGCCAAGGGGCACACCTTGAAGCAAATCTTAAAGTTTAGCTACAAACCCCAAACTATAAAAGAAATTACATAAAACTATCAAGAGTATCATGTTCGGTAAGTCCTGTTGAAACGTCTTATGGTTCTTTGGTTGCGCAGAGTCTTTCTTGTCTGACGTTGATTTAGCTTTCGCTTTCCCCTGGTCATTCTCATGTCTTCCTAAATCCAGAGAAGTTTTGCTTTTACCAGAGCCCACTATTCGTCGAACGACTGTAGCCGTAGGAGAATCGTCTGTATCGTCCACATTCGCTAAATCTTTTGATTTTGATCTCGTCGTTGGCATTTCTCTTTCAATATTCAAACAAATTGGTTTTAAATAGGATGCAGTCCTTTTTTTATTGCAATAATCCTTCAAGTCCTCCCAATTCTTGTTGCTCTTTTACAAACATTTCAAAATACTGGTAAATAATTGTGACAGCCAATAATATACCCGTTCCTGAACCAATTGCGTCCATCATATCAGCAACAATCGACAAAGCACCAATACATAGGCCTCCGAAAGCTGCAGCAGTTGGAATAATGCGCTTCAATTCTTTGTACATTGATGCTTCTCTGTGACCACGCATAACCATTTGTTGATCCTTCAATTGGCGCGCAACATCTTTAGGTGAAGATCCAGAAACTTCGATCCATGTCTAAAAGTAAGAACGCATATGCTAAGTAGAAATCAATACCTTGGAAAGGAATGCACAAGCTGAAAGCATGAATGTAACATACACTGCAAAGTGAACAGGATCCTTCATTGCATCAAACCAATTTCTTGGAGGAGAAATGTAGTAAGCAAATCCACCTACAAATAGTCAATTGGAGTCAAGCAAAATAAAGTACTTGTGGCGTGCAACTGACTTGTGCCTTCGTAAGGTTCCCAAATACCAAATAGCTTTACAAAGAAATTCTCTGGAAATCTGTTGAAGAGCATCTGAGACGCAAAGAAGATGTTGGAAGTAAGAGCAGACTGTAACATGATAGGCATGTTGGAAGTGTAGAATAACTTGATGGGGTATGATCCCTGCTGGCCTCTGACTCTGTTGGACTTTACAGGAATCTCAATTCTGAATCCCTGGAAGTAAATCACAATCGCAAAGACCAAGAGCGTAGACATCAAATTAGTCAAGTTTGGAGCATGAGAGCGGTAGAAAGCTTCCTTAAGCGCCTTCATCTTGTCACTTCTTGTGAAGATCAAATGAAAGAAAGCCAACAATGCTCCGTGGAATTCTGTACCTCTTCCAGTGTTGATGGTAGTTGGAGACAAAGCCTGCCAGATGATGCTTTCACAGATATTGGTAGCAATGAACAGAGTGATACCGGAGCCTAAACCGTAACCCTTCTGCAGCAACTCATCCAACAGACAAACAATCAGACCAGCAACGGTCAATTGAAGCACAAGCAACAGACAAATACCAGCGCCAATTTCCTTTGGGTCTCCGTAAATTCCGTTCAAAACACCGACCAAGGCCTGACCAAAAGTCATAAGAATAGCGAAGAGCTTTGAAGCTCCATTGAACAGAGCCCTGTCCTCCTTCAGACTGTGATCCACTTCAATTAAACCAACACCAGACAGCAGCTGCATAATCATGCCAGAGGTAACAATCGGCGTAATACCGTACTCCATCAAAGTGCCTCTGTTGGAAGCCATAATCACACGAAGCCAAAACATTGGGTCAGCAGAGTCGGAGCTCATGATACCGTACAGTGGAATCTGAGAGCAGACCAAGAAAATGACCAACACTACAGCAGTCCAGAGTATTTTCTCCCTGAATTGAACCTAAAACATAACTCAAAAGCAAGCGAGGTTAATTACTCTTCTCTCTGGCTGCACCACCTCAGGGATGATGGCCATAAAAGGCCGAATTAAGTGTAAGAAACGGACTTCAGAGTTAATTGGCAAAGTGTCAATGAAAAAGTTACCTCCCATGAGATTTCCTTCTTTAAAAGTCTTTTGCTAAAAGACAGGCGACGGTTACAAAAACTTTGGTGGCTGAGTTAACCGGTTTCAGGAATTTAGAAGGAGGTGAGATTTACTTTGGGCGTTTCACTTTAAGCGTAAAGCGTGTGCGATTACTTTTAAACTGTGATACCGCTGTTGTGCAATGGTAGCTCCATGTGATACCCACTGGATAGATCTCAGATAAGCCTCGCTAAAGACAAAGAACACAACTTGGCTGAAGATGCTTACTTTGATAACCCATACGACTGCAACCTCTTAATATCCTGTTGAAAGAACAATAGAACCATTTAAAGCAATCTCCTTAACCTTTTTCTTTTGTAGATGACTGCACCAGATTTCGCTTTGGCCGATACGGAAAATCCGAACATCGCGCAGAGCAAATACGATTTCGTTAAGGAAGAAGAAAAGGTTCTGCAATTCTGGAAGGAAATCGATGCGTTTAAAACGAGTTTAAAGATGAGCGAAGGCAAACCGGAGTATTCCTTTTACGATGGTACGCTTTCTCTAGTTTATAGAATTCTGTTAATCCAACTGCTAGGTCCTCCGTTCGCTACTGGTCTACCTCATTATGGTCACTTGCTGGCTGGGACTATCAAAGATATCGTCACACGTTACGCGCACCAGACTGGTCATCATGTCGAAAGAAGATTTGGTTGGGATTGTCATGGTTTGCCTGTTGAGTATGAGATTGATAAGACTCTTGGTATTAAAGACCGTGAAGATGTTCTGAAGATGGGTATTGATAAATACAATGCTGAATGTCGTGGTATTGTGATGAGGTACTCAAAGGAATGGGAAACCACTGTCACGAGAATGGGCAGATGGATTGACTTTGAAAATGATTACAAGACGCTAAACACATCCTTCATGGAAAGCGTGTGGTGGGTATTCAAGCAGTTGTACGATAAGGGTCAAGTGTATCGTGGTTTCAAAGTGATGCCCTTCTCCACTGGTTGCTGCACGCCTTTGTCAAACTTTGAAGCGAAACAGAATTATGAAAATGTTAACGATCCTGCAGTTACAGTTTCATTCCCACTAGAGTCTGATCCAGAAGTTTCCTTCTTGGCCTGGACCACAACACCGTGGACCCTTCCTTCTAATTTGGCTTTGTGTGTTCATCCCGAATTCGAGTATGTTCAAATTAAGGATGGTGAATCGGGCGCACAGTATATTTTGCATAAGAATTTGCTGAATGCGATTTACAAGGATCCAAAAAAGGCAAAGTATACCGTTGTTAATAGTTTTAAAGGAAAAGAGTTGGCTGGCATGCGATATAAGCCTTTGTTTGATTACTACAGTTCTCGCAAAGAGAGATCTTTCAAAGTTCTGTGTGATACTTATGTCACTGATCAAAGTGGTACCGGTATTGTTCATCAAGCACCTGGTTTTGGTGAGGACGATTACCGTGTTTGTGTTGAAAATGGGATCATTGATAAGGATGAAGAAGTTCCATGTCCTGTTTCTGAGGCGGGCAAGTTTCTGCCAATTGTAAAAGATTTCGCAGGCCAGTATGTTAAGGAGGCTGACAAAGAAATCATGAAGCATTTGAAGAATATTGGTAGATTAATCAAGCAAGGAACCATCAACCACAGTTATCCGTTCTGTTGGAGATCAGACACTCCGTTGATATATAAAGCTGTGCCTTCATGGTTTGTACGTGTTGAAAACATTGCAGATAAGCTCTTGAAAAATAATGCTGAATCGTATTGGGTTCCAGCATTTGTTCAAGAAAACAGGTTTGCCAATTGGTTGAGAGATTGCAGAGACTGGGCAATATCTAGAAATCGATTCTGGGGAACTCCTATGCCAATTTGGACAAATGAAGACTTTACTGAGTTTGTCTGTGTTGGCTCTATTGCTGAATTGGAAAAATTGACAGGAAAGACTGGTATTACCGATCTTCATCGTGATCATATTGATGGCCTAACTATTCCGTCAAAAAAGAATGACGGCTCTGTTCTAAGACGTATTGATGAAGTTTTTGATTGTTGGTTTGAAAGTGGTTCTATGCCTTACGCACAACAGCATTATCCTTTTGAAAACAAGGAAAGATTTGAGAAGACTTTCCCTGCTGACTTTATTGCAGAAGGATTAGATCAAACTCGCGGTTGGTTTTACACACTGTTGGTGCTTTCTACACATTTGTTTGATAAACCACCGTTTAAAAATTTGATTGTCAACGGTTTGGTATTGGCATCAGATGGTAAAAAGATGTCTAAAAGATTGAAGAATTACCCTGAGCCTTCTTTGATCCTGAATTCTTTTGGTGCCGATGCTTTGAGACTTTACTTGATTAATTCGCCTGTTGTTAAGGCCGAATCACTCAAGTTCAAAGAGGATGGTGTTCGTGATATCTTGAAAGATGTTTTCACTCCGCTTGTCAATTCGTACAAATTCTTTGTGTATGGAGCCGTGTTACTGAAAAAGGAGGAGGGCAAAACTTTTACTTACTCTCCAAAGGAAGTAAAATTGTCAGATAATACTATGGATCGCTGGATATTGGCTTCATGTCAATCGCTTGTGAAATTTGTTCGTGAAGAGATGGGTGGTTATCGTTTGTACACTGTCGTACCTAGGCTTTTGAAATTGATCGAAGACTTGACTAACTGGTATATTCGATTCAACAGGCGTCGTTTTAAGGGTGAGAATGGAGTTGAAGATACGGTATTTGCTTTGAACACTTTGTTTGAAGTGTTGTACACTCTCGTGCGTGCATTATCTCCGTTTACTCCTTTCCTGTGCGAAAACATGTATCAGGGTTTGAAAAAGTACATCGTTGACCAGGATAAAACGGGTGATGCGCGATCTATCCATTTCCTTGATTTCCCTCAAGTGAGAGAAGAATACTTTGATCCGGTCATTGAGCGTGTGGTTTCTAGGTTGCAAAGTGTTGTTGTTTTGGGCAGAACAATAAGAGAGAGAAACTTGGTATCATTGAGATTCCCTTTAAAGAACTTGACTGTAATTCATAATGATCCTGAGTATGTTTCGGATTTGAAATCTGTGGAATCGTATTTAATCGACGAATTGAACGTGAGGAACTTGGAGTTGACCTCAGATGAAGAGAAATATAATGTCTCTTACAAGGTTTTCCCAGATTTTAAGAATATTGGCGCAAAGTTTAGAGAGAAAGTGCCAAAAATCAAGCAAGCCTTATCGAACCTGACTTCTGCAGATTTGAAGAGCATTGCGCAGAACAAAGCTGTTGTATTGAAGGATCTAGACGTGACTCTATCTGAAGAAGAAATTAAAGTTTCTCGATTTGTTGAAGCAAAGGATGGTAGTAAAGTAGTTCCAGCCTACGAGAACGAATTGGTTGTTCTTCTAGACTTGGAACAAGACGATAAGTTGCGAACAGAAGGATTAGCTAGAGAGTGGGTGAATCGTGTTCAAAGACTGAGGAAGAAGGCTGGCTTAAACCCAACTGATAGAGTGAACCTCTACTACCGATTTGTTGAAGATTTGGACAATCAACTTGATCTGATGCTCAAGTCACAGACTCAGTTCCTTCAAGAATCTCTGAAAGACTTGCCAATAACTGCAGAGAAGATTCCTGCAGGCACTAAGCCATTACTTGAACAAGAGGATGAGGTAAGACTTAATTGTTGCAGTGATCTAATTCTTGTAGATTCAAGGATCAACCCTTGTGCTTTCCATCATGAAAAAATAAACTCTGAAGGTCTAGATCTCTATTTTTTCGAAGATTTCTTTGATGTTGGGTTACCAGCGCTGTCTACCTTTCTTGGTCTACCTCGTCCTCGCTTTACCACAGGTGGTGCTTGATCAGAGGTCTGCGCTGCTGATGAAGCAGCTTTTACTGATGGTTTTGTGCCAGTTTTGGTTCTAGGCTTCTTAGGAGTAGGAGGTGGAGTTGTGATCTTTGTGTCAGCTGGTTTCTGCTCTTCTTCTTCAGACTTCTTAGCTTTCTTACTGATCTTTGATTTCTTTGGTGATGGTTTGGACTCTGATGAAGTCTTTCTCTTTCTACCTTTATTAGATGGAGCTGATTTAGCTCTTGGAGCAGGTTTATCAACCTGTTCAACTAATGCAGGAACGGAATCTCCTGCTGTTTCTGTACTAAAATACGATCCCATTAAGCCGCCGTTTCAAAAGCGAAAATTGAAATCAACGAGCTATTAATATCACAACGCCTATTGAAGCTGGACCTTCCTGTTCTTCGAGCTTGACTGAATTTATTAATGCTCGTTGATGTTGCAATAAATTAGAGTATACATTTACAAGAGTAACGTGCGCACGAATTTAAATTATCGAAATATATTATTGTTAAATTTCCAAGAATTCTGTTGAAACAAATTAGAAGACAATATTATTCGACGGATACCTGCCTGTTTCTAACACGATATTCTTCACAGGTCTAGAACCTTGACATCTAAAAGATGCCCCTATTTGTTCCGGATCACCATTGACTTGCAAGCGAACCATGAAACCAACCAGCACACACTTCTCAGAGTCGCCTGAAAGGGTGACTTCGCTTCCACCATCGCCTCCTACACAATCTAGTCCAATACACAATTTATCCACCGCAGCGCCTACCCTGACTGTAATGCTGGGATAACCACCCTGATGCGGCTCAGACATCATTTCCATTTGCTTAACTCCAGTTTCCTGTTTCCTGACCACCTCAACATTCGATCCATCAGAGCAAACAATTGTAAAACTGCTCACACGATCACCTTGAATCCCGACAAAGTTAGTTACATAGCTGTCTGGAGGGCAAGCATGCTCCTCAGAAACGTCTGCCGCCCAATCTTCAGGCTCCTTATCAGCTCCATACATTAACGTTCTGACTAAACGAGTGTCTGATAAATCGAATTTAGCTGCATTCTGATCAGCTGATGGTTTGCATGCAAAGGTAGCTCCTAATTTAACGGATGTTCTGAAAATTGTAGACGAAACTTTGAATCCAACAAGAGCGCATTCAGCAGCATTGCCTTGCAAATCAGTTTTCTCGGAGTCTGCTGTGCCCAGGCAGTTCTCTTCAACACATATTGCATTCAAAGTATCACTTAACTTAAGTGCTATCTTAGAATAGCCAACAGAACTTTCTGGAATATAAGCTGGCTTCATCATGCTGGACCCAATCGTTTTCGATGTAACTTCAAGCTTAGATCCATCAGAGCAGAATGCGAAAAACGAATATATAGATTCTTCCACTTGCCCGCCGATTTGCGTAACGTATGAGTTGTTAGGGCAGCGACGTACATCAGCAGAAACTGCGTCCCACTCCTCCATAGAATTATCAGTACCGAAAACCATCGTATTAACCTCTTCCACATGAGACATATCAAATTTTGGGGCATCAGCAGAAAATGAAGGAGGCTTGCACGCAAATGAGGCAGCAATATTCTTAACATTATGATCAATGATCCAAGTGCGAAAACCCGTCAAAACGCAATTGCTGGCATCTCCTTCTAAAACGCGTGAATGAGTGATAGAAGTAGAGGCGATGCACTTTCCTTCAATTGTGCAAACAGAATTAACAACTTCACCTGTATTCACTATCAATCTTGGTATTCCACTTGAAGAATCATACAGAGAAACATCTGCATAAGCGTTATTATCGTTTCCAGCCGAAATAACTTCTAACTCTGTTCCATCAGAACATTTGATATTCAAGCTCGCAGTTGGCGTGGTTGGCTTTCCAAAAATTTGCGTGACATACGCCCCCTTAGGACAAACGTATTCCGAATTGTCAAGAAGATCCCATGAGCCCGCAGTGGTATTTCCTGAGTAAGCGGGCGTATAAACATCATAGGCTCCTTCCATATCGAAAGATGATGAATTGGAGATTTCAGCCTTGGATGGTTTGGTAGAATTTGAAATATCATTTGAGCAATAAATCTCATCCACAGGGACTGCAATTTCCTTGTTGGTGATTGAGGCAAAGTATGACGCAGAATTTCTGCACAAAACATCAACATCCTTTAAACTTATGCTCGAGCTCTTAAATGAAAGCTCGAGTTTTCCGCCGGCTGGAGCAGAATCAAGAAGATTTGAACATGTTTGAGAGCATTTGAATGATTCTCCGTCTCTCACAAAATACCTGTATCCAGCGCAAATATATCCAGATTCATCATTAGGCGCAGCAAAAGCATCAGGAACAGGTACTTTGCATTCCAGCGCTACTTGGACACCAGCGCAAGCAATAGATATGCCTGTGTCATCTTGTTGATAATAGAAGAATTGCTTATTCGCTCCGGCACAAGATGAGACAGCATCATTCTGAGTTTTGTGTGAAGGTTCGTTGATCCAGACAGAAGCAGTTTCGTTGGCTTGATATTTCTCAGCTTGAACTATCGGTACAGTAGTTGATTTCGTCTGACCATCCAAATAAGGCTGTAAATGTGCAGAGGCTAGCATAACAGTGATTGAAGCGCTAGCATCCACATACGGCACAGTAGTCTCTGGTAGATTTCCGCTTCCTACTGTGAATATTGTGCCCTTGTTTATGTTGATGGATGCCATACAACCTTCGCCTCTTGGCAAACCAACACTTTGAGTGCATAGAGGACCAAAGAACGACAAAGAGATGGGAATAAAGTTCTGACACATAGGAGCATTCACACTGCTCGAAGTGAAACAACATGCTTCGCCAGTTCCATCTGGCATGGTGAAAACACAAGCAGCATCAGATAATGCTGTCATCGTGTGCTCGTTGCTAACAGGCTTAGCGTGAACATGCAAAATAACGTCTGAATCTGCCTTTGGATCAGGTTTGTGAGTAAACGGAACACCTGGTTCTAGTTTTCTGTGTGCAAACCCGGAAAGAATGTCCATGTCGTGTTTTAAGGCCGAAACTGGCAAGGCATCCTTCGGAACAGTGAAGAGATAACCACTTAGATTTTCTCCGATAGTTATAGACCCTCCTCCAGGAAACTCCTGGTCAATAAAATAGCCTTTGCCTCCGTCAGAAACTTCATCACAATTGTGGCCACTAGCTCCTGAAAAGCACATTTGATAGGTCGCTATGCTTGCGCAAGCAGGATCATCATTCTTAACGCCAGGGATACAAGCTGCAGAAGCTGATGCTGTCGTTGTCGTATTCTCAATAGCTTGTGGAAGAGGAATGTTTTCTGAACATGAATCTTTTTGCGCAGATTGCAGAGCTTGTGGGTTTAAAGGACCAAGAACAATCTTCTGGTTGTGTTGAACTAAACCCTTGTGCGCTTCAACATCCAGTGGGAACTCAACCATCGATGAAGTGCTGTTAGAATTTTCAGTAGATCTGGACGAGTCATTGGTATTAGCGGCGAAAGCGACCGGCGTTTCACCAACATTCAAATTCAAAGCCATTCCTTTCAAGACTGAAACAGATACAAAATCAACAGACTGTCCAGCTTCGTCCTTTAAGGTAGCTCCGGTTGACATAGGCAACAAAACAGTACCATCTTTCGATGGAAATGGAATGTCGACGTAGAGATCATTAGAAGTTTTCAGTTTGGCCAAGGGAGTAATAGGTTCCATGCCATATTTAATGTAAAATGTCATTTTTGAAGGGGGAGCAGTAACTGTTACACCATCAGCCAGGGTAAGTACTGTCTCTTCTCCAGTTTGGAAATCCCAACCAACATAAGATAATTCAGCGATATTTTCGTTCGAGTCAACCAAGATGTGCTGATTTAGGAAAGGAATATAGGAATGAGTGAAGAAACCGCCAGTCGGATCACTAGCACTTGCGTACCTCATGTAAAGTTTCGCAACTAATTTTGCGCCAAACTGAATTGAAGCGGGTTTAAACTCCAACTTCACTGTTCCTTCGACATCGTGAACACAAACTCTTTCGCCTTTGTACGAAGCCTCTGAATAAACACATAGTGAAGGAATGTCATCGCAAGATGCCAAATTCATTTTATCTTTCACAGCCGGAAAGACTGCAACGTTACCGGTGCTGAATAGTGTGTCAATTGCATTCACTGTTTTAGAGAAACAAGTTTTAAGTTTGTCTTCAGCATCAGTAACGTGAAGCTTGTAAGATACGGCATTGACATTCCCACAGGTCGGCGCAGTCAATACATATTCCATCTGGCCAGCAATGATCGGAACTTCAGCACCAACAATACCATTAGTAACACCAAAAGTATTCAAAACTGCTCGAGTTATCTGCGTACTTCCACCGAGACTCAAGATTCTTCCCCACAATGAGCCAAAGAAAGCCTTCTCACATCTTATTTCCAATGAAATGGCTCTTCCTTCTAGCTGAGCCTCCAATAGCGGATGCATAATCAAAGAAACACTTGATTCTGTTGAAGTTGCCTCAGCTTTTAACAATGACCATTCGGACCTAATGGCGTCAATAGAACTTAGCCATACATTCTTCATGAAATGCCCAGATGCAATTGCTCCCGCCAATTGTAATCTCTGGATGCCTATCATGGCTGACATGTATGAACCGCATTTGAGAGATTTCGTAACATCTTCCAAATAAGGAGATAATTCAGAAACAGCCTTCTTTCCACTTTCAACAACAATATTTGCAAACGCGGTACACACTTGGGCAAGAGGAATTGCAGCAACACTTGTGACAGCCTGTCCAAAAGGTGACGCAATAACAGGAGATATTTCTGGAGCAACAGCAACCATAGCACCATCAACAGCCATCTGAGACAAAGCAAAACAGCCAAGGTTCGCAGCCAAATCGAAACCAGTCTGTGCAACAATTGAATGACATAATTGAACAGCTTCTGGACTGGTTTTGCCATCACACGCTTTGTTTACAACTTCGGCAGCTTCAACGCCAGACCAAATTAACAAACCAACACCAACTCCAGCAGTAACAACTTTACCAATACCTGGCCTTGCTCTGACGAATTCAGCTTTGCCAACATCTTCCATGACACCTTCTGCAACAGGATCCCTAACAATTTTGTCTTCTTCAATAAGTGTACATCCTGAAGAACCCGCGATCTGGCGTTTGAATAAATTTGGAGCAGTTGTGACAAAACTGTGATCATCGTAACTCATGATCAGGACAGACTTGTCTGGTGACCTTCTCATCAGATCACCAAGCAGTTCACCTTTCGCATCGATAAAACCAATTAATACAAAATACAATGAAAAATATCTAAAAATCATTTGATAGTTGAGAATATCCCAAATCTGAAGCTGCATACAATTGTTCCGATAAGTTGAATCCCATTGGTGCAATCAATCGGCAATCTTGAACCAAACAAATTTGTTGTAACAAGATACATGGATCTTGTACTGCTCACAAGGAAAAAAAGGTCCGCTGCCTTGCCGTAATGAGCTTAATTGTAAAGGGCCAGCTTTGCCTGATATTTTGTTCTTCGGCATTAATCACAATCACTTTGCAATGTCAGGCATACACAAACCGCAAGACAAAGCGCATGCATCGCCTTACTATGAAGTTTCTTATCAATAAACAGTCAGTAAGCCAAAAATTTAGCCTTGCATAAACCTTTTCTGGCCTGAAACAAGCATAGGATGATTTTTCTCAATTTTCATTCATGTTGGAGGAAGACAAAAGTACAGCAGAAGAATTAGGCAATAACCCGTGGTCGTCCGAAATATCACCAAAGCCCAGGCCTCAGACAGTTGCGGCCCAAGCGCCTTTGACTTATTCATCTTCGCGAACTTGGCATCCAAAACTACACGAAAGATTATCAACCCCTTCGATGTTCAATAGTTCCATGATACAACGCACTGAAGGAAGTGGTCCTGCTAGTTTGAGCAATACGGAAGTTACTTTTGATAATGCGTATTTGGCGATTGCGTGGTATGATTTCGTTCCGGATGTTCGCTACGAAGAAATTGGCTTAACAGAAGGCGATTTGGTTTTGATACTCAACACTAATGGTCATGATGGATGGTGGCAGGCGTGTAAAGTCGGTAGTTGGGAGGAATACTTTCCTGGTGAGTCGAGAGACTTCATCAAGACAACTGCGACAATTCCCGCAGATCATCCATGCCGTGCCATATCTGAAGACTTAATGAAACAATTGGAAAAGGAAGAATGGAAATCATTCGAGGAAAGTATTATCGGATTTATTCCTGCTGCGTATGTTCAAATAATTGCGTCCAGAACAAACGCTGAGATTGAGAATGTCACGTTCAACGCTGAGGCAGCTGAAGGATTCACAGTGGAAGACGAATTTCCACAACACACGGCGTCACCTTACATGCCCCACCGCATTCTACAGCGATTTCATCCGTTTGTTGTTTCTGGAGCTGAAGAGTTTATTTTGACTGGTGGAGAAGAAGTTCCTGATGCTGTGAAGTCGAGATTATCTTTCCTTAATGGATTATCTCCAACCTTCAGTACTTTTATTAATTCAACATATTCTACTGCGAAAAGCATTGTCGGTGCAGGATCGGGGGAAGTCTTAAGCGATTCGCAAAATTTAGAAGAACAGCAGTTCAATATCACAGATGGTCCGCGCTGGGAGCCACTCCATTGTGCAAATCCAGAATTTTACTTGTTTGAACCTCTTCATAGAAGTCAATGGGGAGGACTTTCTGAATGGACTGTTTATGGAGTATCATACAAAGTTGCCGAAAATCACTACTTCGCAGTCGCAAGAAGATATAGCCATTTTAGGCTATTACAGCATTATTTTAGCATAGCGTTTCCGATTGTTTTGGTGCCGGAACTTCCTGTTCGGCAGTTTAATGGAAGATTTCGCCATGATTTTGTTGAAAAAAGGAGGGGAGCTTTAGAAAGATGGATAACGCGTGTGGCAAGACATCCTATTCTAGCAACTTCCGAAGGTTACAGTATATTTATCTTGAGTGGGGCATGGTCTTTGCAAGATTCTGATCAGAGTTCAAGATCATCTAAAACTTACTCTGCAAAAGATGCTGACCTCATGCAAAAGTATTCGAATTCTGAGATTGTTTTCGAAGAAAGTATGAAAAAACTGATAGATTCTTTGGATTCTATAAGTTCCGGATCTCTACTATTGAAATCAATTTATCATCCTGCCTACAATTTACCAGCGGACGAAGCATTTGTCGAAACCGGAAGACAAAGCTTGATGCCTGAAAGTAATGAGAGTATTTATAGTCAATTAGAAAATGGGAACATGGAAGGACTGGGCACTGTATCTGCGAAAAAAGACTTCTTTAAGAAAATGTCTCGAAAAACAGATGGTGTTCAAGCAGCTCTAGAAAATTACAAAAACTTGACACTTCACAATTTCAGAAAAGACTTGAAGAAAGTAGCATGCTCTCTCCAAAGACTAGTTTCTGTAAATTCTAGGCCCAGCTCGACTTCCAACATTGACTCTATTTTACCAGACCGCTCAGATGAATCCGAAGACACAGCAAGATTTTCTTATGCAGATTCTCTCAGTGAACAGTTTGAAGCTTTGCCAGCAGCTGGTCGTTTCTCTTGGTGTCAGAATGGACCTTCATGTGAGTCTTGTCGGCATCTTATTCATGCTATTCAAGCTGTATCAAGAACATTCTCCACCTTGGCTGGATTACAGACAGATTTCAGTGCTGAGTGTTTATCACCGCTTATTGATCACGTAGGTGAATGGTCTAAAATGGAAGGCCGTTGGAATTTCGGAGTGCAAGTTCACGAAGAGACTATGAATGTTGGAAAAAGTCTTATACAAAGTTCTTCGAGTAATACTGAAGAGAATGAGATTCCCCCTTTCTTGAGAAACGCGCACATGCTATCTCGTGTGGCCACTGTTTTGAATGCAAACCACGCAGAGTTGGATTTTTGGTTTCATCGTGAAAGGGTTGTAGAATGGTCAGAGATTCTGGAGAAATGGATAGACGCGGAATTAGAGAGACTAGCGAAGTGGACTGCGCTGATGGAGAATTGCCGCAATGTGGTTAGCCAGTCCTGCGAAGAAGCTCGCAAAGACCTGAAATAAATTGATGATTCAGATTTTTGTTATTTCATTCATGGTTGAATTGGATGAACAAGAATATTGTCCGTGGACTTCACTCGTGGGATACTCCAGTACAATTGATACTGCTCTAGATCAGACTCTAGAAGCAGCCGCCAAGAACAATTATGGCTTTATCGCAGTTCCTTTGTTCAATAGTTCAGTGAAGTGTGAACAGATTAATGATCTTGGCTACATCAAGAATGAGTGGTTGCACGTACCTGGATGCGAGAACACGGTCAATGTTGTACCAATTATCGATATTCCGCTTCAACACGAGGAGGTAATACCGTAGCAGCAAAGATATAAATCCTAACGATTTGGATTAGGCCTTTTCCGTTATCATTGGATATTTGGCTCAAATAGGGTTTCACGCTGTGCAGATTAATTTACCTGTGATGGACAAACGTTCCATAGCGACAACATGCAGGCTGGTGTCATTAGCATGCTCGCAACTATTCTCAACTCAAGTGTGGTTAAAGTTTCCTGATGGATGTTATGACGCAAAATGGAAATATTGGACGTGTTTGTATACATCCTGCAAGATGTATCTACGGAATTTAGGCTTAATTCTTGAGATATCAAATGAGCTGAATGATATCAAATGCCTTGAACGCTGGATTTCTGCACCTGTCAAAGCTTTGTGGTTTCCAAAAGAATGCTGGGTAAGAAACTCTTCAGGCTATCCTGTCCTTTTTCGGCCACAGCAACGTATTGCTCAAAACTTTGTTAAGCTTGGAGCTCATTTGGTCTATGAAGATGATGGTTCTATGGACGATTTGAAGTCTTATGCTCTGTATCTTTTGAATCTCATCTACAAAACTCCTGAAACATACGAGGATAGAATTGTTAGAGGATACGAAGATGTTCTTCAGATTCCTCTCCAGCCCTTAGGAGATAATTTGGACATGAACACTTATAAAACATTCATGAACGATGAGCAAAAATATGCTCTTTATACCGCCGCGATACAACAAACTTTGGATGACCGCGTATCCTCTGAGAAGGAACCTAACTCCGACTTAATCACAGTCATTGTATTGGGAGCTGGTTCATTCATGCCATTGGCTGAATGTGTCTTACAGGCTGCTGATAAGTTGAGCATTATGAAGAGGGTCAACTTGATTGCTCTGGAAAAGAACCCGCATGCGATAACTCACTTGGAGCATATCAAAACAACAAAAGCATCTTATCTAGAAGAAAAGTATAAGGAACACGGTCCTTTTAAAGGCAGAGGTGTTGAAATCGTTTTCGGAGACATGCGGGAATGTGACAGTTTGCCAAAAGCTGACATAATAGTGAGCGAATTGCTGGGTAGCTTCGGGGATAATGAGCTTAGTCCTGAATGCTTGAAGGTTATTTCCAAATTACTGAAGACCGAGAAGGAAGGGCCCTTTTTTAAATCAGGAATTTCAATTCCTGCAGACTCAACTGCTTACGTTTCTCCTGTACACAGCACGACACTGGAGCGAAAAGTAAACGAGTTAGTTTCCATGAAGAATAATGAAAAATACTATGAAACTCCTTTTGTAGTTTACATGAAGAAATTTTGGAGACAACACGAACCGCTTAAAGTCTGGCGATTTCACCACCCTCACCCACAGAATGAAAGGATGAGCAGGGAGTCAACCACAGAATTCCTTTTTAAGGAGTCAACCACTATTCATGGAATGGCAGGATACTTCACGTCCAATCTGTACAAAGATGTTATGTTGTCCACAAATCCAAGCAATCACTCTTTTGCTATGCTTTCATGGTTTCCACTGTATTTCCCATTCAAGGAAACGGCACGTCTGTCGTGTAATCAAACTTTGGTGTTCACTGTTTGGAGGAAGATGAAGAAGAACTCGAAAGTTTGGTATGAATGGTGCTATCAAGTATGGAACGAAAACAGCGTGCTTCCAGTTTACATGTCCGAAGTGCACAACATGGATGGAAACTGCTATTCTATTGACCTCAATATAGACTGACTTTGAGAAAGAAATGTGAAATTTGATTCAATCTGTTCGCGATGTAACAATGTGATTATGATGAAACAGTCGCAGAAATTTCTCGTAACGTTTTATTTCGCAATGAAATTTATAGCTTTGCTTACCATTTATTCCATCATTACTCTTGCAGTACCTCTGACTACGGACAACTTGAGTGCCTCAAACAACTCTGCTGCGCATAATGGTACTCAGATCGCGGGAACTCAAAACAATGGAACTTCAACGAGAAAGACGACGAATGATAATCAAAAGCAAGATATTGGATTATCATTTACGAATGAGGTTGTTCAAAGTGCATATCAGACTGCAACAACGAACAAAATGAAACTAAAATCCATTGAATAAAAAGATTCCTTTATTGTGAAGCGGAAACACCAGCGCTACCTGCACGCTCATAACGCGATTTGATCTTTTCGACCTCCTTTTCTAAACGAGAAGCCTTATCTCTCCATTCTTCGACTTCTCTTTCTGCCTTACGCTTTGCCATAGTCAAATTAGTTTCATTTGATTCCTAAAATATAAGAAAACTTGTAAAAGAGCTAAAACTTACGAATTCATCCAACTGTTGTCTCATCTTTCTCAACTTTTCGTTGGTCTTAATGGCGTCTTCATCCAGACGTTGTCTCATCTTTTCCTTGTCATTCAATAATTGCTGAAGCTCGTTGACTTTCTTGTCTGCTCTACGTGCTTTACCGGACTCTTCATCTTTTTCACGTAAAGCCTTTTCTAATTGAGAGCTCAAGTCATTGATTCTGGACTCCAAGCGTTTCATATTCTTTCCAGAGTCTGAAACAACAGCAGCTTCAAGGTCAATAATACGTAAAGAAAGCTCTTTAGCCTGCTTTTCAAATGAAGCTTTTGCTCTTTCAAGGTCAGAATTCGTTTCACGTTCTCTGTTCAGTTCAGATTGCACTTCGCTCAATTGTGATTCTGCACGACGAGCCCTTTCAGCAGCAACGGCAGATGCATCAAGCTGTTCCTCCAATTTGTCTTTCAATTCACGATTTTCTTGATCCAAAGAAGTGTAGTTCTTGTCAACAGTAGACTTGTTCAAAGTCATTTCATTGTATTGATCGTTGATATCCTCCAAACGAGCTTCCAAGTTTCTCTTTGCCTTCTCCAAAATTGAACGTTGTTGTTCTGCTTCATCAAGAGCCAAGCGAAGGGATTTGACTTGAGAAATAAGAGACTGGGTTTGAGACTGTAACTGATCATGAGAGTAGTTAGCGTCTTCGTAAGCACGAGTCAGATCGGCAATCTTTGCTTCTAGACGATCTTTATCCTTCTTCCACTGATTGCTAAATCTGATTTCTTCATCCAAACGAGCAGCCAAGTCATCCAAGTCGTTCTTGTAAACACGGTTAGATTCCTTAAGTGCAGATCCTTGCTCTCTCTCCTGTTCAAGTTCGTGAGCCAATTCCTTGGTTTCTTTCTGGAACTTCCTTCTCAAGGTTTCCAAAGCTTCTTCGTGTTCTTCATAGTCACGTCTAGCCTTTTCTCGTTCTTCGTTCAACTCAGATTGAAGCCTTGCTTTTGCAGATCTCAACTCAGTGAGCTCCAAAGTTTCTTCTTCGTGCAACTCCTGGATGTCCATCATTCGTGCTTCAAAGCCTCTTGCCAACTGATCAGCCTCCAACTTATCTTTCAATGCCAAACTCAAAGACTCTTCAAGTTCCTTGTTCTGGATTTTCAAAGCAGTTTCTGCCTTCTCAGCTCTAATCTTATTAATTTCTGCGGATTCGAGTTTAGTCACTGCATCTTCATACTTGCTCTTGTACAAGTTCACTGAGTCTTGTAAATCGTTCAATTTAGCCAAATCACTTTCATATTTGGATTGATACTCCTTCAATTCTGCAGCTAGTTTACGACGTTGAGAACCTTCTTCAGCCTTTGCCTGGATCTCAGTATCAAGACGTTGTTTCAAATCATCAATTTCTGATTGCAACAACCTCTTTTGCTTCTCAAGATTCGAAACTTCTGTTTTCTTATCATCAAGTTCTTGTTGAGCAAGACGCTGGGCAGCTTGTAAAGCACGACGAGCTTCTTCAGCCTTTTCAAGTTTTTCTTCAACATCGCTGGTAACTTTGCTCTTCAAGTATTCCAACTCAGATGATCCATCTCTCCTTTCTGCCTCCAGCTTAGCACGAGCAGCTTCTTCTTGTTCTAGCTGATCTTGAAGACGCTCTACTTCCTTCTCAAGACGTCTCTTTGCTTCGTTCCATTGGCTCTTTGAATCTCCACTAGCAACTTCGTTCTGCAATTCTTCAACCTTTTGTACCAATTGCTTTCTTGCCTTTTCAGTTGAATCCAATTGTGCTTCAAGTCTTTCCAAATCGCTCTGAAGTTGGTTTGCCTTCTTTTCTTGTCTGGAAGACATTTCTTCATAGTTTTGGCGAGCTTTACGTTCTTCCTCATACTTAGCCTGCAATTCACGGAGAGAAGCTTCAGCTTTTCTCTTTGCCTTCTCAATATCAGTTTTGTTCTTGTTATCACGATCAGTAGAGTTAAGCAAGTCTTCCAATTCCTGCTCAAGACGTTTCTTTTGTTTCAAAAGTTCATTCTTGGTGTTTGATTCTTCATCCAACTGTTCACCGAGAGCGTTGACTTCCTTCATCAAAGTCTTACGAGTGTCTTCCATTTGAGCATCCTTGCCAAGCATTTCAGAATCCATCTTTGATCTGTATTCAGAGAACTGTTCTTCGATTCTACGTTT
>JALGPX010000017.1:74740-89890 GCA_023515795.1 Amoeboaphelidium occidentale | reverse complement strand
TTCTTCATCCAACTGTTCACCGAGAGCGTTGACTTCCTTCATCAAAGTCTTACGAGTGTCTTCCATTTGAGCATCCTTGGCAAGCATTTCAGAATCCATCTTTGATCTGTATTCAGAGAACTGTTCTTCGATTCTACGTTTAGCATCTTCGGCTGCCTGTCTTGAGATTTCTTCTTCTTCCAATTGAGTCTTAAGTTCTTCGATTTGAGATTCATATCTGCGCTTGGCCTTTTCAATTTCATAGCCAGATCTTCCGCCACCACCAACTTCGTCGACCAAAGACTTTAATTCTGCTTCAAGAGAATCTTTAGTTCTCTGCAATTGAGACAAATGCTGATCTTTCTCTTGCAATTCAGTGTTAAGTCTGTCGATTGCTGACTGCAATTTACGACTATTTCCTTCAGCCTGCTCCCGGAGTCTGCGTTCAGTTTCACTCTGACCGATAGCATTCTTCAACTCAACTTCAGCATGCTTAGCTTGTCTTTCAGCTGTTCTAGCGCTTTGATGTTCGCGTTCTAGTTCATGGTTCAAGTCTTCAACTTCAGAAGTCAAGCGAGCCTTGGTCTTTTCAGATGAAGCCAATTGACGATCTAAATCTTGAGCACGAGTCGCGGTATCAGCCAAGTCCTTTTCCAAACGGCTCTTAACCTTTTCAAGCTCTGCAATACGCTCATTTGCGTCCTTTTGGAAACGCTGCTTCAAACTCTCCAATTCATTGCTTTTACCAATTAACTGACGCTGAATTTCAAGCTTCGAGTTTTCTTCTTCCTCGAATCTTGCTTGCAAGTCATTCAATTCCAAAGTCAACTTCTTCTTCATCATATCTAAAGTGCTGACTTTACGTAGCTGTTCTTCCAAATCGCTATTCAACTGGTCAACTTGTTTCTGAAGTGACTGTTGTTGGCGATCAGCCTTAACAAAGCCAGACTCTGCTTCGTCAACACGAGCTTGCAACGCCAATAATTGCTTTTGTAGATTTTCATTCGTTGCTTGCAATTCTGCGTTTGAACGCTCATCGTCTTGCAATCTTGATTTAACAGCCTGCAATTCGCTTTCAGCCTGCTTCTTGCTCTTTTCCCATTTTCCTCTGGCTTCTTCAGCTTTCTCTAAATCTTCCTGCAACTGGCGCAATTGAGACTCAAATGCGGACTTTCCACGTTCAACCGAAGACTTGGCTTGTTTAGTCTGCTCGAGTTCATTACGCAAAGATTCAAGCTGCTGCTGGGATTTCTTTCTGTATTCATCAAGTTCATTCTGAACAACTTCCAACTGCTTCTTAGAGTCTGAGAGCTCGGCTTCTCGCAAACGATGTGACTCGGTGAGCTTGGATTCTTCAGTACCCTTTGCATCGATAAGTTGGTGCAACTCACTCAACTCTTCTTCCAATTTCTTCTTAGCTTTGGTTGCCTTTTCTTTCTCAGTGCGCAAAGTTTCCAACTCTGAAACTGCATTGTCTAACTTAACAGACAATTCACGACGAGCTTTATCAAATGCCTCCTTTTCTTGGACTTCTTGATTGTATCTCTGCTGTAACTGATTCAATTCATTTTCTTTGCGCTTGAAGTTGATGTCAAGTTCTTGCTTCAATCTGTTGGCTTCAAACAGAGCGTCTTTGGTTTGCTTCAATTCGGCTTCCAAAGCATTCTTCTTCTTCTGCAAATCAGATTTGTCTTGTTCTTCCTTTTGCAATCTTTCTTCCAATTCAGTCATGTTAGACTGCAGATGTTTCTTTGACTTCTGAATTTCAGCTTCCTTATCGGCAGTTTCGTTCAGTTTAGACTGCAAAGCCTTCAAGTCACTCTCCAGCGATCTTCTCTCACCAGCCAATTTTTCATTCGACAAAGTGTAATTTTGAAGCTCAACTTTCAATTGCTCAATTTGCTGATCTTTCAATTGACGTTCTTTTTCTAACTTTTCAGTGGAAAGCTTCTCTTGTTGCAACTTTTCGTCCAACGCCTTCATCTCATGTTCAATCTTGGACTTTGCAGCCCTGTTATCATCATTTGAGGCTTCCAACTGTTCATATGCCAAGCCAAGAGTCTTAAGTTCTTCTTCAAGCTCGTCAATCTTTTTCTGAGCACGGGATAGAATATCCTGAAGATTAACAGATGCATTCTTTTCACTAGTAAGTTCTTCAACTAATTTTTTCTTATCATCTTCCAATTGTCGTGATAGCTGCTCTAATCTAGCCTTTTCTTCACTTTCAAGACGAGTCTGTTCTTCTAAGCTCTTGATGGCTTCATCTTTCTTGCGAAGTTCGTCATCAGTTCTGCTAACGTTCAACAAAGGCTTCACCTTGGTATACAACTTCCACCATTTCCAGTTTCTCAATTGAACATAAACGCGAGCATTTTTTTGAATGACTTTGACAGCAGCAAGCAAATCGTACCCTTTTCTTGTCTTTCTTCGGATCATGTATCCACGACAGTAAGCCTGGAAACCAGTCATCACACCACTCAGCTTCACATCACGTTGCTCTTCCAATTCGGCCAAAACACCTGCACGGAAGAAGACTTTAGATGTACCAATTCTATACTGATTTTGATCCAATTGCAACACTTCAAGTAACTTTTGTGCAGCCTTTCTGCCATCCATGAAACCTTTTTGGATGACGCCAGGAGCCAAAATTTCATAACGCTGTCTGAATTCTGAAAAGACCAGCTTACCAGGAAAACCTTGACGACAAATTCTGATACCTTCCAAAACACCATTACACTTCAACTGATCCAAAACCAAACGAGCAATGATCTTTCCAGGCCTCTTTTCTTCGTTAGGAACAATACAACGGACAAAAGAAGGTTGGGTTGAGTACAATTGTGCCATCAAAGAGTTCAATTGTTCGCGATGACGTTGAGCGACTGTTCTGAATGCACCCTTCTTGACAGTTGAAACAACACGCTTTGCAATAATGGCAGCCTCATCATCTTCGTTTGCGAAATCTGCAAATAGCAAGCTGACAAGCTTCTCAGAAGAGTTTGCCAACAGTCTTGTGACATTGTCGTTCAATGGATCCTTGTTCTTATCTAACCAACCAGCAGTCTTGTACTCAACTGGATAAGCGTAGTGGTGCAAGATAAAACCTTCTCCAAAACGAGGAACCTCGAATTTTGGAGTCTTGCCTTTCCACATACCTACAAGCTTTTCGGTGAAAGACTTATCAGAAGCCTTAGGCATAACACAGTCTTCATCCAGACAAGAAAGAATACCAATAGGAGATGACTTCTCAATCAAATCAATGGTTGGTTGCAAGTCAAGGCCGAAATCAATGAATTTCCATTCAATTCCTTCCTTCTTGTATTCTTCTTGCTCGAGAATGAACATGTGGTGGTTGAAGAATTGTTGCAATCTTTCATTAGTGTAGTTGATACACAGCTGTTCAAAACTGTTGACTTCAAAGATTTCAAAACCAGCAATATCAAGAACACCAATGAATGTTGCTCTGCTGGTTGGCTTTTCCATAGCCTGGTTAATTCTTTCAACCAAACGACCAAACATTCTTTCATAGATAGCCTTAGCCAAGGATTCGACTGAGTACTGAACCTGAGCAACGTTTCTTGCTTGGACAACCCATTCTCTGCCAGCCTTGACACGAGGCTTCAACAAACCTTTGCTGAATTCAGCAACATTGATACCAAGCAAGTGACAAATCTTCTCAGCCTCAGTTTGACCTTTTTCAGACAATTGGGCTTGATCGTCACGATCAGAAGTATAAGTCATGTTGCCCAAATACAAGATTGCTGCAATAACACGGAAGAATTCGGTCTGTTCGTCCTGAGATACACCCATGATATTGAAAGAATCGATGACAGCCTTGAAGTCTGCTGCATCATCAACACCGTCAATGCTCTTGTTAGAAGCTTTGATAAAACCAAAATCAGCTGGACTGACATTGTCAAGCAACAGCTTTTGCTTCAAAGCAGCATCTGCACCCTTCAACAATTGGTAGAAAATATGGAAAGTTCTTTCCTTTGCATTTTGGTGAGTAACACGAGACTTTTCTAACAAGTATCTTTCGATATTAGCACTGGCAATGTGTCCAGCGTTGTTGAACTCAATTCTGATGAACTTTCCGAAACGGGACGAGTTGTTGTTACGAACTGTTTGTGCGTTACCAAAAGCTTCAAGAATTGGATTCGCTTGCAAAATCTGTGCTTCAAGAGAGCTGACAGTGTTCTTTGATTCTGCTGCAATCTTGGTCAAGTACTGGATGACCTTCTTAGTGTTCTCGGTTTTACCAGCACCGGATTCACCAGTAATCAAAACTGACTGGTTTTCTCTATCTTGGATCATATCATGATAAGCAGAGTCGGCAATTGCATAGATGTGAGGTGGTAGCTCGGATCTCTTCCTTCCTTTATACATCTGGACAACTTTATCTGAGTAGATCGGCAACTTTTGATAAGGATTAATAGTAACCAAGAACAGACCAGAATAAGTATAGATCAAGTTAGAGAAGTATCTTTGCTTCAAGTTGTTAAGAACTGAGGCTTCATTCAAGTAAGATAGATCGGCCATATCTTCAACCTTATCGAACTTTGGAGGATTCATCTTGTCGATCTGGTTGGCATTGACAGTAACGGTCTAATAAAGTTAGTATCAGATATGATCAGAGCAATAGAATGTACCTTGTCATTAACTTTGACAGTGATCTGTTCACCTTCCTCTGAAACAACGCTTCCTTCTACGTATCCTTCATTGCTATCCTCGACCCAAACAAGCTTCTTCTCAGCCCAAGCAGCTTGAGATACAGCGTCGACAATGAACTTCTTTTCTTTTGCTCTCAAATAGGTTTCTGCTTCAGGATCTCCAGCGGAATTTCCTGAAGAGGATGTGTTGTTAGCTAACTGTGCCTTAGCGTTGTTGCTTGCGTTACTATCAGATCAATTAGGCTCTTAAAGTAAGAATGACTTACACTGGTTGCGCTGCAGCAGGAGTTCGCATTTTGTAGAGATGAAGATGATGTTACGCTTGATCATGTTGTTTGCCTCCAGCTGTGTGCAACTCGTCGTCAAGCGATATCCACAGATCTCAAAAAGTCAAAAGAGAATACGCTACATGTAATATAAAGATACGTTAAGATTGTAAAATATTTATGTAAGGTTATGTTTAACGTGGTTGCTGTTGTAAACCGCTCGCATGGTAACAAACTGCTCCTATGGAAAGCAGCACAGTTACCAACATCAAAGCGCCATAAATTATGAGTTGTGTTCGTTCATTCGTGATTTGCATCATTACTAGAAGGAATGTTCCTATTGCCAAACAGAGTAATATAATCAAGTCTCTGTGACGATTCTTTAAGTACTGCTGCCAAGAGCTTGGATCGCAGAGCGAGAAACCACCTTCTACCTCTGCATTAGGCGTCAAACCGGCTTCTGTCGAAACAACTCTTTGACGAGGTCTAAAATCAAATCTAAGACGACTCCAGAACGACTCCTGTCCAACAGAGCTTCGAACACGGCCATCAATGAGACCTTCAGTTTCTTCTTGATCTGTAGAATCTTGTGAACGCAAGTAACTAGAAACAGCTTGCTCGATAGGAAGAGCAACAGCAGCGGGATTTGTAGGATCTGATACGAATGGAGATGAAAATGCTTCACCAGTGTGTTGAGATGCACCAAATAGTGTGAACAGAAATATGTCCTCAACGTTTAGAGCATTCTTCTTGAAATATTCACGAACAAAGCGTTTCATCAAATAATCATCATCGGTTGCGTATAAACGAGCTATGAAGGTCTGTGGTTCATCACTTGTAGGTTTCTCATGTTGCGTCTCGTGAACTTCAACTGAAATGTGATCACTTTCAGCTGGCTCATTTCCAGCAGATAATCGTCGCAGCGGCTTCATCTCTGTGTTTCCCATACTTAAACTCAAAGCGGAGTCTGACATGCGCCTTGCTTCCCCAGAAATGCTTTGGGTGCGAGATACAGCCATCTTGGTTGATTTATCAATAGACTCATCAAATGCTGCCAAATTTGAATCTTTCTTGCTCTTTGCATAATCCGATGCTCTAACAACGTAGTAATGAACATCACCAACAATTGGCAAATTGTTCATTGGGTTCTTTGCCTTCAATCGATGTAGCAACCCTTCTGATGGCTGCGTTCTGAACAATTGTCTGTTCAAAACATGCGCTTGATAGTAGTTTGTGTAAAAGCGTTTCGTATCATCTTTCTCCTCCACAGTCAACACTCTTGCCAATATAAAGTCTTTCCCTGCGTCAATATGAGCCTGGATCAAGTCACTGAATGGTTCCAATGAGAAAGGATCTTCCTGATCAGCATTTACTTCAGCAACTTCAACCGTAGTAACTTCATCGCCTGGTTGAATAGAAGGGAACGAACTCTTGTTAAAGTTCAATGCTTCCGTGCTGGAAGGCAGACCAAGCAATGTACTGTTTGGATCAACCAACTCCATTGGCATGCCTATTGTGATATTAGACGTGTAACATTGCGTTCAACTTACCGATGAGCTTAATCGTGGCATTTGGCTTCTGATCCTTCGTATCGAATGTATTGTTCACTGACATTTACTAACTTAATGTGTTAATCGTGAAGAAAAGACTGGCGGCCATCGTTTCGACTGTTCCTAAATTGTCGCAGGCCAATCATCCGAAACCAAAGCGCCCAAGCGTTTGAGTTGACGCAATGGGCAGACTATAATGATGTTGTTTGGTAGACTTACACGCGAGTAAAATCTGGTTGTTTGCTAGAAGATAATACCAGAAGTTTATTTGGTACCAAACTGAGAATGATCCTAAGTTATCAGTATTGCCATACCGATATACTGATAATGATCATACTTTTTCAGTAAGTTTTGGTACCAAATAAACGATATTATCTTCTCTTGCTAATTGGGTTGATGCATTATTTAAGATGGAACTTAAGAAGCGTTTTTAGGTAACAATAGAGCTGTCCTCTACAGCTCGAAGCTAAGCTAAACTCATAATAACTCATTCGTGACATTCAGCACGACATTAAAGAGTCTCTTTGGAGAAATATACTCTCGCATTTTGAAACCGATGT
The DNA here is from genome assembly GCA_023515795.1 of Amoeboaphelidium occidentale. Taxonomy (NCBI): domain Eukaryota; kingdom Fungi; phylum Aphelidiomycota; class Aphelidea; genus Amoeboaphelidium; species Amoeboaphelidium occidentale. The sequence continues at coordinate 82,868 of JALGPX010000017.1, read as the reverse complement.
ATGGCGCAGCACAAGTTGCGGACGCTGATCGTCCCCAAAGAACATTTCCTCACGGCGATTATGCATTTGAACTCTGCGAGTTTAAGCAAAGAATTAATACAGCGAGTCTGCATTCATTTGGAAAAGGATGATCTGATTACAATGAGGCAATGCTCTAAGGAAATGAACAGGATCCTAAATGAGAGAAGTTTTGTAATCTTCCGTTACTTGCGAGAGCCTGGCAATGCTGTTCTATTTGCTTTGAGAGAAGGAGAACGTGATGCTCAAATGTACTCCATTCTTTTGGGTTCTGAACGAGAATATCTTGGATGGATCGACCTGTATGAGTCTGGAGTTGATCTTGGTGCTAACTGCAAATTGAAACCTTTAAGTGACCAAAACGTGGTTTCCGTATTATCTGACCCGATTCAGAATTGGTTGAAAGTACGACAGAAGGTAGAGACATTACTGTGCCAGCTGGATGAGGCATCCATTGTTCAACACCAGAACAATCCCAGAGCTGATCATATCATCAAACATGCCATGCGGTCATTACGTAACTTCCAAATTGATACATGCGATATTATTGAAAGAGCGTTTTTATGGCCACGCTGTGTTGAGCTTCTACTCGATGGTTTGAGTTTGAACTGGCCTGAAAGAGCATTGTACTTGGTTATGGAATATGCGCGTGAAACGAAAGTATTCACAAGACTTACACTGGACAAGTTGTTTCGCGAGCCGTTCGCGCTTAATTATACTGTTGAATGCCTTCGGAAACTTCTTTTATTCATGCCAAAGAATTATATCACTCCGGAGAATCTTACTGATATGTTAAAGCACTTGTTTGACTATGAATATGACTTTGCTGTTGATGCGGAATACTTCCATGTCATGTTTGATGCTGTACATTACGTGGTTAGAGATCTCGATGTTGTCGCTTTATGTGCTAAGATATTGGGGAACTTCCCATTAATTGCTGGAAACGAATGCCTTGTGCAGTGTTTCAACCATTATTGCTCAAAGAGAGACAAAAAGCGCTGGATCGCTTTGATAAAATCCTGGTACGAATGGTTCGACATTGCGTTTATCCACAACTACAATACGCCTGGAGCTGAGTATGATCCTTCACATTTTATCAAACTCCTAGCGAGTTATCAGGCAGATTTTATGCCTCTCGTAAACCTGTTCTTTATTCAATTTACCACGGACAACTCCAACAATGAAAACACATTAACAGAGAAACATATCAATGACTTCGCCTCTGTCATCAGAATCTTGGTTCAATCTAAAGTCAACATGGATGAAGTCATAAAGCAATTCAACGCGAAACTAGAGGCAGAGCATGTATCATTAGTACCGCTTTCTAAGTCATCGCTTACTCTGTAAAGCATATGAATGTTGTGTTGAATAGAAACCTTTCGTTATACGCAACCATATGCCTCCTTTTAACGCCGATCAGAATTTTCCTTGCAACTTTTTTCATCAAGAAAATAGGGACAAATGTACGCTCTATTCGAAACTCCCGCTGGCTACGCGCTTTTTAAAGTATTGGATGAAGGAAAAGTATCATCTGCCGATGTCTCCGATTTATTTGACTCGCCTGAGGGTGCAAGGAAATTGTAATGTCTACGCGATTGTGATCATTGATCTTATTTCTAGGTTGAAGCTAAAAGCGTTCCACAAGTTCCAAAACACTGCAGAAGCTTTAGAAGCAGCAAATGCTATCGTAGAAGGCAAAATGAGCTCTGATCTCAAGAAGTTCATCAAGAAGGAGGTCGCAAAGAAGGAAGAATCTTTAGCTGTTGCTGATGCGAAATTAGGCGCGTCAGTTGCAAAGAAATTTGGTATTAAGGTTCACTCTGATTCTTCTGTACAAGGGCTTATGAGAGGCATCAGAAGCCAATTGGATGCATTGGTCAGTGGAATGCCAGAATCGGAAATGAAGGCAATGCAACTTGGTTTGGCTCATTCTTTGTCAAGATACAAATTGAAGTTCTCTCCTGATAAAGTTGACACTATGATCATTCAAGCTATTGCTTTGTTGGATGATCTAGACAAGGAACTGAACACCTACGCGATGAGAGCAAAGGAATGGTTCGGTTGGCACTTTCCTGAAATGACAAAGATCGTTGTCGATAATGTTGCTTATGCAAAGTGTGTCTTGAAAATGAATGCTCGCAGAGAAACTTGTTCTTCAACTGATTTCGAAGAGATCTTGCCTGAAGATTTGGAAAAGGATTTAAAGGAAGCTGCAGAAATATCTATGGGAACTGAAATTTCTTCAGAAGATATTTTGACCATCATGAGTTTGTGTAATGAGATAATCGCGTTGTTCCAGTATCGTAGCCAATTGTTTGAGTATTTGAAGTCGCGTATGCAAACTATCGCTCCTAATTTGACTGCTTTGGTTGGAGAATTGGTTGGTGCAAGATTAATTTCGCATGCAGGTTCTTTATTGAATCTTGCTAAGCATCCAGCTTCTACCATCCAAATTCTTGGTGCTGAGAAGGCATTGTTCCGTGCTTTGAAAACCAAGAAAGATACACCAAAGTATGGTCTCATTTATCACGCTTCATTGGTTGGTCAAGCAGGTATAAAGAAGAAGGGTAAAATGGCTAGAATGCTCGCAGCTAAAGCAGCACTTGCAACAAGAGTGGATGCTTTGACTGAAAGTTCGCAATCACCTGATGCTGCTATTCAGGAACTAACTTCAGAGTTGGGTATTCAGCAGAGAGGCAAATTGGAATCACAACTAAAGAAGATGCAGTGAGTTATTGCTTGATAATAAAACGTTAGAAATCGGACTATTGCAATTTGCAGCCTAGTCGGGAAGAATTAGCCTTGTTACCTGGTGTTTGGAATCGCAAGAACCAAACTGCCCAACACAAGATGAGAACATCTGAACATCTTGACGCAATCGATCATATCTTGACAGCCGCTTATATGAACTTGAGGAGCGGTATGTGATAGCAGTATTACGTGAACGATAAGATTGTAAATCATGCGTTGAGACTGACGATCGCAATAACGTAATGTAACAGTCTCTATGGGAGATGGACCATGTGACCAAACCCATGCTAACCAGTGGATCGGCCTGAGTAGAGAACAGTTTCATGAAGCTTTATTTCAAAAAGATAGCACAACCAACTTACTTTGGATCTGGAAAGCTTTCATCTGCATCTGGTTGAGTTTTGAGGATAGCTTCAAGACGCTCAAGCTCCTTTACAACTTGATCAATAGGTGGACGAGCAAGAGGATCCTGAGCCCAACAACGTTCCATCAAGTCACATAAGCCTGCGATAACAGGATCTGTCTTGCGCTTTTGAATAATTTCGTCGGTAAGCTTAGGTCTTTCACCTGCAAGCACTCTTCTTTCAATTTCTGCTGGGTCCATTGGGAATTAACTGAAGATTAGTGGGAAATAGGACAGTTGAAACTAACCTTAGAGTTCGTTTGAGACACTGCAAAGAAAAGTCTGACGATGCTTGTTTGAAAAATAAACGACGATTGATTCGCTACGAGGCCACGACGACTGACGCTTCTTGGAGACAGCGAAAAAGTGTGTTGAACAGAGGCTATCTTGTAGAGGGGTAGCTTTATTGAAACCTTGTCGTTCGTTATTGAGATTAGCTTGTTGTTTCATAAGGGGATCGAAACGCTCGTCGTAGTCTTAACTCGCACGGCGAAAGAGAGCCCTGATAACCAGTACAACCTAAGCAGTCGGTAAAAAAACGATAAATTGGAGTAGCTGTCCATACTTCTATCCCGTTTGAATTCTATGTAACATCGTACTATCTCGCACATTGAAAGTTGAACCGCTAGAAAGAGTCCGCATCAATGTGATCTAGTGTAACACCGCCTTGATTAACTCCATTATGAGCCCTTAACATCCTCGATTTGGAAGATCCGCCGTGCTTTTCGCTGTGACACCATCTGCGAGTCCTGCTCGCAAATTTTCTTCCACACAACAACAAAGGATGCAGGAAAAAGACTCAAAAGTATCCGTTAACACTTCGGATAAACCACCAAGTGACGGTCAAGCGTCTGGAGGCTATGGGGCGCCAATTGATGCTCCTCCTGGTGACTCGTGGGGTTATCCGCCTTCTAATGGTGGAGGATCACATTCCAGAGGAGACTACTATGGAGCACCGGACATGCAGCCGCCATTGCATCCCGAAAGAATTCCTTATGAAGACGACTATCCTGGGCCACCTCCGGGTGCAGGAAGAAGGGAGAGGGGAGCCTACGGAGGACCAGAAATGGAAGATCCTTACAGCAGGAGAAGAAGAAGGAGCATGTCGCCGCCTCCAGCCGGAATGGGACATTCTTACAGGGATTATCCGCCGCACCCTCATGACTACCCTCCACCACATCCACATGACATGGGCTACTACGATGGAAGGCCGCCAATGGGCAGAGGCTACGATCCGCGCGGCCGTTACGATTACGGACCACCAGCACCAGAAGACTACTACCCTCCACCTATGCACTCAAGGTATCCGCCACCACCTCATGAAAGAGACTACTACGATGACTACGGTCGAGGTGAAAGAATGGGTCATCATCCTTATTACGGGAGACCAACTGGACCAAGGTATCCTCGGAATGAGTATTCCGGCCCAAGGAACGAGTCACGTCGTTACAAAGATCCTAGCAGCGGAAAGTAAGTTTATCGATGTTGACTTAATTAGAAATTTGTAGGTCCGAAAAAGAAGTTGAAGACTTGAAAGCACAGAGCACAACAGTTTGGCTGGGAAACCTTCCCTACAATTACAAGGAAGAAGAAGTTACAGATTTGTTTGATAGATTTGGCAAGTTAGTGAAGGTTACTGTTCCGATGGATCGTTACACGGGGAAGAACAAAGGTTTTGCGTTTGTTGAATTCGAAACAAGAAAAGAAGCCCAAGATGCTTTTGACCATTATTTTGGTAGCACCGTGGAAGGAAGAAAAGTCAGAGTGGACTGGGATATTGGGCTTAAGTCGAAGGGGACGAGTAAAGATGCCCCAGCAGAGGAAGGCGCCGTTTAAAACATGCGGATTAAATTTGTCGATTATCACCAATCATCTTTGTGCGGATTTTGTCACTTCATTGCGGACATTAGATTTCCCATACTTGACGACTTAAACTCGCGGACGCTGACCACTGTAGACTTAATGGATATGTCACAGTCCCAGCATCAACCTGACGACCTAAACGCAGTTCATGCTGCATTCTCGGCATTTGACGACTATCAGACTCTAAACTCTTCCCCGTAACTTGACTGTTTGGAGCGCTAATATTTCTAGTGGAGCATCATCTACTAGTCCTTTATCTCCTATTACTCCGAGCGATATGTCTGGATCGTCTAATGGTAAGGGAAACACGTTCGTTAGGAAATTGTACAAGTAATTTTCATTGTGATGTTTGATTTAACAATAGCATACTGATGGGTAATATGGCGTCGCATGCAATCTGTTGGTCTTATGGTGGAAGTTCGTTTATGATTCGGGATGTTACAGACTTCTCGCAGAACATTTTGCCACAACACTTCAAACACAACAACTTCTCAAGCTTCGTTCGTCAATTGAATATGTACGGTTTCCACAAGATCAACAAGAATATGCGTGGTCCGAAGAAGAACTCCGAAGGTCAATTATGGGAATTCTCTCATCCAAAGTTTATACAAGGCCGTCCTGAATTGTTGAATGAAGTAAAACGACGTTTGACTGATGATAAGAAGGAGGAAGATTCCCTTAGGTCTCCACTTGCACCAGATGATCGATACAATCTAGTAAGAAGGATAGACGAAATGTCTTTTGAGATGGATTTGATCAGAAGAAAACTGGATATGCATCATGAAATGGCAAGATACTTGTTCAAGAAGGCGTATCCTGAAGGAAGTTTTGAATTGTTTGAAAAGCATGTAACGGCCAAGGTTAACTCAAGAAGCAGTTTCAATGTGAATGGTCCGAATATTCTTGTCACGGAGTCGGCAGAGAATGGTGATGCATTACGTTCAAGTATGTCCCATGGCGTCTCCAGAGAGAATTCTGGTGGTTTCACTACTAGCAAGTACACGGCAAATGGCACCAACAAAGAATTTATTGTCACTCCCACTGCAGAAGAGACAACACAGTCAGGCACCACCTCCCCAAGGTTAAGCGGTAGTAGTAATTTCAATGCTTTATTTAATTCATCACAACAACAACAACATCAGCAAGCTTTCTTCTCCGCATTCACTAATCTAAATGGTACAACACCATCCAGGTCTCTTCGTGGTTCTGTTTCTACTCCTAGTGATGAGCCTGATGTGAATGCTGTATTGGACCGTCTTAGAATTCACACTCATTCCAGGAACAGCAGCAGCGGTTAGAATTGTTTTTACTACCTTTGAGCTGATCTTGTGTTACTGATGTTGTATTGAATAAATGAATGTTCTTATAAGCGCGCTAATTAAGATTTTTCATGAAATACCAAGACGATGTTGCCCCAAAATTTTCAACTGTTCGAAACGGGCCTGATTGTTCCCTGTTTGAACTCGCCACAGTTTTGACACAAATTTCGTCACAAAGTTTTTCTACAGAAAACGACATGGACCTCGTTTTAGAGTATTGCGACAAGTACTTTTTCAATGCAGCTTACAGTGCTATTCCTCTGACCTCAACTTGGAAGGAAGACCACATTGGTCGCCAAGCATTGTCACTCTTCCTCATAACGTACGCTTTTGCTCTGGTCTTCTACTTTTCCATGGCCACAGCCTCATTCCACTTCTTATACGACAAGTCTCAAATGAAACATCCAAAATTCTTGAAGGATCAGGTAATGTGTTGAGGTTGTTTCAGCTTGACCTCTTGTGATCATTGTAGATCCGTAAGGAGATCAAAGTGGCTGTAGATTCTATGATACCTCTCTCTGCTCTTACTGTTCCGTGGTTTGTTGGTGAAGTTCGTGGTTACTCTAAATTGTACTCGGACCTTCACTTGAAAACTTGGCAAGGTGTTGCGTATGAAATCTGGACAATGGCGTGGTTCCTTCTGTTTACCGACTGTATCATTTATTGGGTGCACAGATGGTTACATCATCCTTTACTTTACACACGTATTCATAAGCCACACCACAGATGGATTGTCCCAACACCGTATGCGTCTCATGCTTTCCATCCTCTAGATGGTTACGCTCAGTCTATCGCGTATCACATGTTTGTGTATTTGTTCCCTATGCACAGAGTTCTGTACTTGGTAATGTTCGTTTTTGTTAATGTTTGGACTGTGTCCATTCACGGTAAGATCGTTTTATGATCTGTTTCAACTTACTGTGAAGATGGTACTTACTTCAGTCGCAGTACTCTGATTAATGGTGCTGCTAACCATACTCTACATCATTTGTACTTCAAATGCAACTATGGGTAAGATTCTTTTAAAGAATCTCATTTAATTCTCTAGACAATACTTCACTCTGTGGGATCGTATTGGTGGCACTTATCGTGAGCCAAAACAAGATGAATATGAGAGAAAAGATGTCGTCAAAGAAGCTGTGGCTGTAGAGAAAATGCTTGCTGATCCTAACTTGAAGGATGCAAGCGTAGAGTATTTAGTGGATAACATTTCCAAGAATTACGGAAAACTTCAATAAAATTTTGAGAATTATCAGTACAAGTAGGAATTTACTGTTAAACTATTCTTTCAAGTTCATGCGCATATCCAAGCAATTGAGTGGCCAAAGTATCCTGATTAGCACCACTGTGTAATTCTTTTGCAGCCAACGCAACCGATTCAAAGTAAATCTTCTTATCAGCAGCGCTCAGTGTCCAGCCCTTCTCTTTGACGTACTTTATCAACTCATTAGAATCTTTCAAATAAAACAAAAACTGCGCATTATCGACATTCAAGCTTTCGTATGCCACTTCGACGCTCTTTGCGATTTCATCCCTAATCAGAGCATTACCAACAGTCGCTTTATAGTTTCAATTAGAGCTATTTCAAAATGACGTAATTACCTGTTTCAGAAGTAGAAGTGCCAATTAATAATCCAACAAAGAATGAAAACTCTTCTGATGGAATGTTTGTCTTTGCCTTCAGAATGTTATTGTAACTTCCTTCCAACAAAGAAGTTGCTAAATGCAAAGCAAACCTGATATAAACATTGTCCTTTAAGCTATCAACAGGCAA
>JALGPX010000017.1:52504-74719 GCA_023515795.1 Amoeboaphelidium occidentale | reverse complement strand
TGGAATGTTTGTCTTTGCCTTCAGAATGTTATTGTAACTTCCTTCCAACAAAGAAGTTGCTAAATGCAAAGCAAACTTGATATAAACATTGTCCTTTAAGCTATCAACAGGCAACAGCTCCAACTGAGTGTAAAACTCTGAAATCTTGTTCTGAGCCAAAAGCAGAGTCAGATTCAAAGCAAACAGCAAATACATCTTATCAGACTGCGGGACATCAGATCTACAGTAAAAAAAACATTAAAGATTCTTCCTAAACGCAGACATACTTGATATCAAAGTAATAAGTGTGCACCTGTGCCATATATCGCTGGAAAGCTGCAACATCCTTGCTCTTGATTGCCCAGTATGCTCCAAGCTCCACAGCTTCTCTAGATAATAGAAACACCTGCTTCTCAGTTCCAACTTCAGGAGCCAAGAATGAAAGGTTCGTCAATAGGATCTTAAAGTGATAAAAGCGTCGTAAGGAAATGCTTCAACTGAGCAAATGTTACTTTCAGTTTAGTCAGCTGCTGAGCTGCCTGAGGTAACTTGTTCTGGTTTAAGTCAGCCTTCAATTGAGTCAGAACTGCTTGTGCTTCTTGTAATGATTTTTGGCTCATGCTCCTTAGATGTTTTTTGCTTGTTGGTTCCAAGAAAAACTGTTACCGAGGTGATTGACTTTGCGCTATTGTTTCAATACATGAACTCATGCCTCTTAAATTCTCCCACGAGTTAATTCGTCAGGCATCGGTGCTTCTATAATCTATTGTGTGACGGTAGGACTCTCGGATATCTGATGCGCTCCCATTAACTCTAACCTGAGCCTTCATAGCCTCCAGTTCCTCAACCTCGTTCTCGCTAACTTATTCACCTACCTCAATTCTTGCTTTGTAACATCGCGCTGATGTCTTAACTCTTGTTTCATCATGTTGTGCCTTTCTCGGGCAAACCGTTTAACATGCTCAAATATTAGAGTCATTCAATTTACCAGATATCTGTCTACAGAACCACCAAAGTCTAATAATGCAGTAGATGAACAAAATTTTGCCTTAACTGAGGAAATTTATGGAAGGACTCGAGTGTATAATGATCAAGCATCGACGAAATGGACCTATTCAACGGAAACTACTGATAAAAGCTCATTCTTCATGTCATATATGAGATCTATGTTTCTCCCTATTCAATATCCATCATCTGTTCATCCGACATATCTTCGGTTTCACGCTTGGCAAGCTACAGAAACTTATATCTCAGCAATCGTTTCGGTGCTTTGTAATCAGGCCATGCTTCACAGTCTGGGGCTAAATCATGAGGCAGCTACAGCTGGTGCTGCTGGTATTGCTGCGGGTGCAGCTGTTGGAGTTAATTGGATATTGAAGGGTACTTTCCTAGTTTTGGATTAGAGTTTATCGTGTGCTTAGACGGTATCGGTGAAATTGGCAAACTGGGATTCATTGCATCAGCAAGCAGATCTTTTGACAGTAATCCAAAGACATGGAAAGCTGTTGGTGAAGTTCTAACAACAATTGGATCTGGTCTGCAATTATGCACGTTGTTATCGCCTCCATCATACTTTTTACCTCTTGCTTCAGGCGGCAATATCGCAAAGGTAACTTCTAATTGTGATTTAATATCTAGAGCATTGCATGGGCTTTGTGGGGAACGACACATATGTGGTTCACAAGACATTTTGCGCTCTCAAACAATATTGGTGACTTGACTGGTAAATCAGAGTCACAAAGCGCATTCGCTTTAATTACTGGCTGGTTCACAGGAATCCTCCTTATATCTTACTCGCATACACCCCTATTCCTTTTCTCTTGTTACTTTGGTTTGGTTCCATTACATGCTTTAGCAACTTATAAACTTTTGAAGAGTGTCAAATTTGAAGTTCTTGGTCAAGCAAGAGCATGTTGGTTATGTAATGTGTTTGTTAGAGAAGGAAGAATCGTCAATCCTACAGATAAAATGGAAGGTGTTGGATTATTTGGTGAGTTCCTGAAGAAGAAAGTCATATTTGATCGCAGTTCAAACAGAAAAGGCGGCGTACCAAAGATTCATCTGGGAAGCAGTTTGGATAAAGCTTTCGGCACTCTATCGGATGCTTTCCTGTGTATTGAAGCAGTTAGAGGTGAAGATTACTTGCTAGGATTCGGAAAGAATCCAGACAATTATGGATTGTCTATTGTGCTCCATAAAGAGGCAGAAGGTTTGCCTCTTCGTTTTCAGAGTTAATTATTTAGGACGGGATGTTTTCAAAGCTTTACTACATGCACTAAAGTTCCATTCTTTGATGGAACAGACCTATTTCTCCGATAACAACACCGAAAAGCCAATTTCTTACTCAGATCCTGGTGTCATTCTGCTTTTACGACAAAGTCATCAATGGACCACCGAACATTTCCCAGCATTTGTCACGAAGCTTGAGCAACAAGACTGGATCACTGATACTGTTTCATTTGATGATCCCGGCTACCGTGTGAATTGGCAAAAGCAACCCAAAGAGTCAGTCATTTAATTACAAGGAAAATTTCAATAGATTGTTTATTGTGACTTCTTACGCTTCTTTTCTTCTTGCTCTTGTCGTATTAGCTCCTCTGCATTCTTTCTGGCAAACTCTTCTCGCATTTTTAATTCTTCCTGTTGTTGTTGCTTTTCCCATTTTTCAAACTCTGCCTTTTCCTGCTGAAGCCTCTTCTCCTCTTGCTCCTGTTCTCTCTTCTTTTCCATCAAAAGCAACTGGTAAGCTTGCTGGAACAAACTTTGCGACCATCCTGGCTTCAACTGCTCAGACTCCATAACAATGCTCTTCATATCTTCATTCTGCTGAAACTCCGCGTCAATAAACCTTTAAAGAATCAGCCTATTGTCCCTCTAATTGCTTTTAAACGTACCGATTCAGCATATCTTCACTAACTTGACCTGATCGAACCATAATTTGCATCGATTGCTTCTGCTGCTGTAATTCCTCTTGAAATCGAATAATAGAGATTGCCCACTTCATGAGTAACTGCGATAGTTTTACTGCGCTTTCTTTCTTGTCTTTTGCGTCAAAGTATTCTACTTTAAACTTGTCGTCATTAGACCAAGTGTAATTCGCAACAATTGGATCCCAAGTATCACCGCCTTCAGGAGTGAATTAGAAACTTTCTTGAAACGTTTTGCTAAGGAAACCTTTAAGTTTTATATTTGGGAATCTTCTGCGGTTAACGAATCTGAGGACAAAGTATGCAAAGAATATGAATCCCAATAGAATTCCGGAAACTTGAAGAAACGAAGGAGGCTCCCTGCCTGTTCCAGCACCTGCTCCGGTCGGCTTTGATGATGTATTTGTTTCCTCCGCGGTGCCACTGAATGGTTCATAAGTTGTTGAAAAGGTTTCATCTTCTGACATTTTTGTCTTTGTTGCGCTGAGAGGAAAACATGATCGCAATTGCTTCACGTAATTGTTCACTGTCAAGCAGATTTGTATGGAAAAGGAGCCCCATGATCGTGTCACATTTAGGGGGAGCAATGCGTATGTCATCTACACCAATGCGGAAGAAGGCTGATATCATTGAGCATCATTTTCGCGCTTTGGACAAGTTATCGCACACCAAGAAGATATTGGAGCCAAAGATTTATAAAAATCTCGAAAAGTCTTTGGACAAGGAAGTACATAAAGCACGGGCTCATGTGCAAAAGTCCCACCATGGGAAGCCAGGATCATCTACGAGTTCTAAGAAACAGAACGAACTCACACAGTCTTCAAGCTCGAATGCCAGTGCATCATCTGCGCAGAAGCCAAAAGTATCTCTGGCAAAGATGGAAACTATCCGGCTACTCACGAAAGAGTATCCTGAAAAATTCAAGATTGCATACTTCAAGAAGCATTATCGTATTCCCTATTCTGCGCTCGTGAAAATATTGAAGAATGACGGTTCAAGAGATCCTTTTAAGCAGGAATTACGGCAAGAAATGGTTAAGCATCTGAGATCATATCCGCAAGAGCTTGTCACCATTGATATTGTTGAAAAGGGCTTCATAAAACTTCAGAAACAGAAGAAAAATGGAACTTAACGTAACTTCAAGCCAGTACCTCTATTTCTTTCAATTCAATAGATTTCTTTTTGAGCAGTTGCTTCTTCTGCGGATAGTGCAAGTTTCTTTGTGATTTCTAGTTTCTTGAAAGCATCTGAATAACTTTGTCTGAAGATGATATAAGGAATGTATTCCTCCAAAATGTCTTCAGACAGGATACCTCCAGAGCTTGCACTTGCGCGAACAAAGAAGAGTAGAATCAGATAAACACTCTTCAAGCTGTCAAAATTATTCTCCTTCTCTTTGGCCCTCAACAACAACGTTGATGATATTGCCAGAAATTCTCTTTGAATCTGCACTAAACCTTCCATATCATTTGGCGCTGTTATTGAAATCAAATAAGTTAGAAGCATGTAGATTGCTTCTGCGATGCAATGAGAGTTATTTTGCATCACATCCAAGTTTGCCAAATAGACACTTTCCTTATCCTCAGCCAACTGCTTCAAAGCAAGTGCAAACATCATTGGTAGCATGATATAAATCTTGTTGTCTGTTTGTGGAGAGCGGCAGTGACTCTGCATGGCAGATCTAAAGTTGGTATCAACATGATCATTGATACCGCAATAATTGGCGATATTATCAAGCGATAGATAGTCAGGCACACTGTAAATATTAGGCGGATACTTCTTATGAGCTTGCTTAACGCACTGGAAAAGTAGCGAAGAGTTTCTGTCCAATACAGTCTGCAGAGATTCAAAGATTAATTTGCGGAACTGCAGAACGAATCCAAGTTGGATACTGAGCCTAATGAACTCGTCCAACTGCTTTATCTTTTTCGAATTCTCTTCAAACTTGAACTCAACATGCCATGACTTCTGCAAGACTTGAATCTGTTCTTCATTATTCACAAGAATGTCTTTGATATCTTTGACAAATGAAGATGCAAGTTGAACAAGCTTTTCGTCAAAAAGTCTTACACCAGATGGACCGACAAGCTCTACAAAAGCAGTGAGCTCAACAGGATTAGTAAAGAGATGAGCAGCAACGGGCGCAGTAACTGGAGAAACAATTGACTTCCTCAAAGGCGATATAACTGAGTTCGCCATCTTATCCTTGAAAAATTCATAGTACCAATTGGTAATAAGAATCGTAAACGTCATATTGACATTGGTAGTGGGACCAGCTTTGACTTTTTTCTTCTTTGCTCCCATACTACTCTGGCTTTCCATATCTGCAAGAAGTTTCCTTGAATTTGCAAGATCAACTTGCTCAAGAAGGACATCAGCCACCAAAGCGTGAAAATCAATTGGACCTAGAAATTACAAATGAGCAAAAACAACTTACCGCATTCGTCCAAGTACATCAGAAATGAAATATAAGATCTAAGCTCAGCCAGATAAATCGAGGGACGCTTGATATTATATGGGCCATCATCTGCAATTTGGACCGGATTTTCCATTGTTGCACTCTCTTCCAAGTTGGTTAACAAGAAAGCTTTGAGTTTGAGAGCAACCGAGTCTTTTAGATACTCATCTGGGCTAAACTCAACATCATGAACAGCAAAAGATTTCAAATCAGACCATGCCTCCAGTGCACAATTCATCGATCTCTTGTAAACAGACAAATTTGTGCTTGGAGTGTAATACTTCATATTTGTCTCAAATCCGGGTTTGTAGAAAGGCTTTTCTTTATCTTTTTTGGCCTTCTTTTCTCTTCTATCTGGAACAAAGTTCGCGCCTTGTTCCGCAAATACTTGCTGATCATGACTTACATGGAATGCTGCTACTGTGTGCAAAAAGAAAGTTGTTTTGGTAGCAAAGAATCCAAAAAAGTCCTCCGCGAATGCAACAGATCTTTGGCCAACACGATCAAACTCTTTTGGATAGAAAGGGATAACATTCTTCATGAACTCTTGCGAGATCTTGGCAAAAACATAAATATTTCTTATCTGTGGCACATATTCAAAAATCGCACTTTGATAATGTTCCACCATCAATGGTCTATAATAGTAGAGTTCTTTGAAAGAACAACACTTTTCCGTCACGTTTTCCAAAGAATCGATGTACTTTGACCTCAATTCAATTTCATTCATTAAATTAATGAAATCTGGGACTGTTGAGACAGCAACAGTTGTATCAGAAGAGTGAAAGTGAACAAGCATTCTAGCAAAGTTCAAACGAACACCCTCGAAATCGCTGCTAGGACTTGCATTTTGTAATTGCTCCGTGATCAACTGAAAGCATTTTGTAACAGCATCTGACGGTGCGTTCGTTCTAAGCAATTCAGCGATTATCAACTCCATTTGCCCATGATAATGAGTTTGGAACATGTTTGAGTAATACTCTTGGATGTATGTCTTCTTTGACAGGATCAATTCTTTGATAGAAATCATCATCGCAAGAAGATCAATAACTCCCAAATCTATGGCCTGAAGAACATGTGGAGGCTTAGGAGTCATTCTTGGGACTTTACTAGCAATTGTCTTATCCAAATGGTTGAAATACCAAATAATTTCGCTTTGACAAAAAGCAAGTAAGGATTCAATAGCTGGCAATTTAGGTCCAAGTAAGAAAGAACGATCTTGGCAAAGAGTCAATATCTGTCCAAGTGCAAATCTCAGATATTCCCTTCTCGATTTATGGAAATTGACAGCTCTTAGAATATGTGTGCCAAAGTTTTCAGTGACAACCGCCTTCAGTTTGCTGAACTTTGAATTACTTTTGGCTAATGCATCAATTTTCTCAAACGCATTGATAATTTCGCTTCTAAATCCAACGGTGCAAATGTTCTGTTGAATACAAGACTTCAGCAATTCCATACATGATTGCTGTTTCAAAAGTTCAAAAGGAATGCACAGACAGCATAGCAATATTTGTGTCGAGTACTCATTAAAAACTGGTAGAAGGCGATACCTCTTGTCATCCATAGCATTGCCCTTCACGTTCGCAGTGATATTAAATGATGTTTCTTTTCTAACCATTTCTGCTGGCATAAATCCCCATCTTGTAAACTCTGAAGAAAATGATTGCAGCAAGGAAGATATGTAAGGTCCTATTCCAGCAAAGATTTCAGTAAGGTGAACCAACGGTTTGTCATAATCAGTTAGAAACTTGCACAGCCTTGAGTAGTTCTGTTCATTTACAGAGCGTTCTTGAGCATATAGATAATTGTAACCAGCAGCAATAGCTTGTCTTTGAATACCATAATCACCAAGTAACAAATGGATGTAGGCAAATTTTGAGAGCAGAGACAGAAAGGTATTCGTAATCAAGTGATGCTGAACCACATTCAAACCATCAACTTTCTCGCAGGCGATCAGAACAGGAACTGTCAGTTCAGTAAAATCCATTACATCAATGAAGGTCAAGTAGAATGGTCTGAGCTCCTCTAGTATCAACTTGTTTTCACTCATCATAACTTGATATCCTTGAACTTTAGTCATGTCAGGGTACTCAGGGAACTTTTTAGTTAAAGCCTTGACAACGCTCTGTAACGCAGTATCTGCAAAAAGCTTTGGCTGTTCTCCTTTTGGGGTAGCTGTTCTCTCGGTTTGATCATTGATCACTGAGTCCATGTAGGAATTCTTGACCGGATCCAAGAAGTGCATACCATTGTAAATGGATACCAACAGGTTCTCGGCTTGAGCATTCAAGATCTTTAAGCTTTCAGCAAGTTTCTTTGTGTCAGCCATAATGATCGTTCGTTGAGATGAAACAAACAGGAAAGAAACGAAAATGGTTTATTATTTAGGAAGTACTCCCTTGTAGCCAGAAGATGATACTTTCTGCATATTAGCGGCGGGCTTGATGTGCTTAATACGCATCTCTTGAGTTGGCTTTGCCCCAAGACGAGAAAATGGATCTCTTGGATGTTCGCGCAAATGCATCAACTTGTCTTTAGGTTCAGTAGCATAACTTTTCCAATTGTTCCATCTTTCCAACCAATACGATGGAATGAAGCCCTCTGAGGATTTGGTAGGCTTAAGAGAAGGTGTAATACTGGAATAAGGATCGCGTGGATTATATCTTTGGTTCATTTGTTCGTGCTTCGGTTTCTGGACGTAATCGTAATAGTCAAGGAGCCCAGGCTCTTGTTGGGATTCTTTGCCTTGGCACATAGAGGTACCAACAAACGCAGATACTAGTAAAAGGATGACGAATTTCATTATGCAGCAAAGAATTGAAAATCCGCCGCAATATGATCAGGGGTAAAGATCACATGGTGGCATCAAGAAAACTCAGCCGAGCTCAGCCTAATAGAAAAACGCGTCTAAGAACGAAAGATATGGTTCTTACTTAAGACGCGCGCGAATGTCAGGATGAAAGACGAGAAATGTAGACCAATGAAACGCGATTTATCACTCATATACTATCTAGCTAAGATAAATCATCACGACTAAGTCAGATGTCCCTATCTATAAGTGTAATCATTGGATATCGTGCTCATTGGTCTTGCTGAAGGTTATCACGATGAATCCAAAGCAATTGGAATCTCGTGAACTTCAGCTTTCATGAAAAAAAAATGATAAAATTGTGAGCGCAACCCAAAGTTCATGCGAGTTTTGGTTTCGGAATCCTGGACAAACAGTTTTTGATCTTGTTCCATAGATGAACGAAGACGAAGATCAAGGCAACAGTTCTGCACCGCAAGGCGCTACATCAGGAAAGAAGAACAAGTAATCAATCATATTGATAAAGAGTTAATATAGTTGTATTTAGTATCGTATTGAAAGTTGGTATGTTGGGTGACTCTCAGATCGGAAAGACTTCTCTTATGGTGAAGTACGTTGAGAACAAGTTTGACGAAGACTACATCCAGACTCTAGGTTTAGTATCACTATCACTTACTAACATGTCACAGGTGTTAACTTCATGGAAAAGACGATTAATCTCAGAAATAATGAGATCACATACACTTTGTGGGATCTCGGAGGTATGATCTGACGCATGGATTGAACATCTAACACCATGCTAGGCCAGAAGGAGTTTGTGAACATGTTACCGCTTGTATGTAATGATGCTGTTGCACTGCTGTTCATGTTCGATCTATCCCGAAAAAGCACTCTGAACTCCATCAAAGAATGGTACAGACAAGCTAGAGGTTTCAATAAGACTGCAATACCTTTTTTAATTGGCACAAAGTACGATATATTCACGACATTTCCTAAAGAAGAACAGGAAGAAATCACCACACAGGTAGCATCTAATGATGATGATCATGGTTAACTTTTGTCTTAGGCTCGCAAGTTCTCAAAAGCCATGAAAGCATCCTTGATTTTCACATCTTCTTCAATGGGAATTAATGTTCAAAAGATCTTCAAGATTGTCCTCAGCAAAGCATTCGATTTGAAGTGCAACATTGAACAAGTGTCAGACGTTGGCGCTCCAATTTTAGAGTACTGATTACGAAGACTTAGAATGAATAGATGCTTAGATCTGAAGAATTTATTGTAACTTCTTCTTTTCTGACTTTGGCGCAGTGACAAACCACGCTAAAAATGCAGGCAATACGGTCGAAAGCGCATAAGTGCTACAATGTTATAAGTTACTTCAATCCATAGTGAAACTTACTACACGACATTCATATTCGCGAACACAGTCAAAGAGAACAGAAGCCATAAAACCAAAAAGAAGGAATTTACGACAAAGAATGTATAATTCGTAGCTGAAGACTGAACATTTGCTTCCATTGCCTCAGACAATCCCGTCACAGTTTTACCAACCTTGCTGACTTTACCTTCAAGCTTTCTTTGAATAGCCAACCTAAATATTACATTCCGGAACCGCACAGAAGCAAAAGAAACCTCTGAAACTGAGTTTGGTAGTAATTACCATAGGCCTTCAACAAAAAGAACAGCGAGACCAAAGAAACCAACAATGCGACGATCGGAGTCAACGGCAACTTAAGCCCAGAGTCTTTAGAACCCAAAAAAGGTAAAACTAATTCATCCCCTTCCAAAGGCTTTTTGAAATCCTTCAAATAATCCCATAACAAAAGACCTCTCGTTCTGACCAATTGATCTGTTGCAAAAAGGTTAACAAGATTTCCTTATAATTGCTTCAACTCACATGTAGGGACGACTAATACGTACAGGCCACTTAGTACGAACCATAAGCTACGTGAGGCATTAGCGCTTTCATACTGTGGAATATCCTCCGACATTTTATAGAAGCAAGCTGGTAGTTCACTTTATGGAAACAATAGCGACAGCATCAAAAGATACTCATCAACCATTTTTATTATCATTCAAATGCAATTAATTCCTGTCATACCGGTTTTCTTTTTCTACTGCGTCCGTGTGCTACAGAGAGACATAAGAATTAATGCTTCAGAATATTGTTGCGTACATTTACCTTCATCTTCATCTGATTCTTCAGTCTCTGTGTCAGCGGAGATAAGAGCCTCAATAGAGTTTGCAGTTAATGATATCTGCACTGGGGCTGCATTGATGGGATCTAACATAGTGTTAATGATATTCCCATAAGATCCATTAAACACTTACTGAATGCAGGTGGTCGTGTTACTATGCATCTTGTGCCCAAGATCTGATTTAATGAGCATCCCTCAGTGGCTGCCTGTGTATTTAATCTCTTTCCGAGTAATTGCGAGCGTGTGTTTGCTGATAGCTTGACTGATGATCCCTGGATAGATGATGACGTAAATTTCGCCTTAAGATAAATCGACAATCCATTCAAATTCGTACTTTTGGTGTTGCGCTTAATCTTGCGCTTCCTTTAGCAGCATTCGTTGCTGATTTAAATGCGTGTCTGAACATGAATGTGCGAAATAGATAAAAGTTATCTTGAGAGGAAAATCTTTGCATGACGAATTTCTATTTAGGATACTTCTAAATCGACATGCTTAACTTCTGGCACTGTGTCTTTTATATTGTCTTCTATCCGGTCAATTTCGTCAGCTAGCTGTTCTACTACACCAGCGCCATATCTGGTCAAGTAGATTTGAAGTTCTGACGCTCGCTCAATCTTTTTCAGTCTAACAAGTTCCTTTTCCAAGTCTACTTCTTTGAGTTTAAGGTATTTTCTGGATATTTCTTGTCCATTAAAGGATACTTCTGCTTTAAATCTCGCATCTTCTGGACCAATAGCTCCTGTTTTAATGTCTTGTATTGAGGCAACCACAGGGTCTGACGATATAATTCGTGTCACTAGAGATACTTTATCAGCTGGCATACTTGTTTCAAGAACCATTCGCATATTTCTTCTGATTAAAAATACAGCAATTGAACTTAGTAAACATCCGATGGCAATGCTTCCGCCAGCATCAAGACTGGGATTCTGCAGAAGCCAACTCGCAGTTAAACTTGTGCCTGCTATTAAAGTTCCCAATACAGAACTTGAATCTTCCAGCAAAACTTGAACAGAAGAAGGATCTGATCCTTTGCTCAGATACTCTCGTATCGTTATTCCACTGCGTTTTGCCGATTGTTTTACTTGTAGAAATGCTTTTGAAGCAGTGAATCCTTCCATTAAAAAAGCAGCACCAAGAACACCATACGCCACTTTCATATGTTCGAAATCTAAAGGCGCGCTGAAGTCTGGCGTGAGCAGCGAAGTAACACCAGATATAATAGGAACACCACCTCCAACAAACAGTATACCAACAGCGCTGATCATTGCCCATGCATACCTACCAAAGTTAAAGAGATACGAATCTTTAAAAATTACTGTTCACGATAGTAACCATAAGGATGCTCCAAATTTGGCTGCTTCAGAGATCGTGTGATTCCAATTAACAGAAGTCCCTGATTTATCATATCAACAAAAGAATGTATTGCCCTTTAAAATAAAAACAATTAAAATCAGTCAAAGAATTACTCTGAAAATAAACTCGTGGAGCCTGTGTGAATTGAAGCACCAAGTTTGCACAAGCAGAGAGTAAAGTTCCCAAACATGGCGATTCCAACCAAATTCTTTGACCCATGCAACCGCCTTTCTTTATCATCCGTAGTATCCCGTCTCCATACGCCCAGTAAATGTTTCCATCGCCGTTTGCACTGATTAGGAGATTTATGAGCAAGAACAGAACCGACTTTTGCCCAATTCGTGCCGTACTTCTGAACAGCCATCTGAAGAGACAAATCCTGGTCAGCAGTCCATGCGTCTGATGCTTCATAGGAAGACACTGTAGAACTTACTTCATCCAAAGGGACTCGGTTTCTTGTAAAATGAAGGGTCCGATTAGGAGAGCGATTTAAAACTGTAATTGCGGCCAAGTGTCTGTGCAGAGGACCGTATCTTATCGAAGCATAATTCACTCCAGCGGGATTAAACGATTTAGAGTTCACATAAAGCCATCGCCGTGCGTTACAAACAGATAAAGCGTGAATCATCACTACACGAAAGAAACAGAAGTGATAGCGAGAACGCTGCGAAGTTATCGGCACTTTCTGTTCGATTTAAGATATCATAACTTTCGCCTTCAATGAGGGAGAATACTACTCGAAGTTTTACGGAATCTAAAACCACGGTTTATCACTCAGAATCTATTACATAGTCTTGAACCACCAGCCAAACTCTCTGAATAGGAATATTGCAGTACCGAATGCAAGTGCTGGTAGAGCCAAATTCAAATTATCTGGGCTGAATGCGTTTCTCTTGATAGCAGCCAAAAAGCTTTCCTTTTCTACAGCACCACTCGATCCAGAGGTTGATGCAGCCTTGTTATCAGACTTTGCTCTACAAATATAAATAAGATCTTCCTGTTGTTAGCGTGGAAAGCGTACCCTTTTGCCATATGAATTTACAGAAACGAAAAGTGTTGCAAGATCTGCAAGGACAAGGCAATCAAATATTCTGAGCTTTTTTCTGTACATTCCAAAAGAGCTTTGCTTTTCTTCCCATTCAACTGCACCGTTACCGTAAAGTGCAATAAATGCTTAGCGCCCCATCAGACAAAGAGCAACACGAACAGGAAAAGCAACAACAATCTACATCGACATCAGCAGGTAAATTTTGGCGCGTTCAGATAATTTAACTTGGCAACAGTTGATATCAAAAAGCAAAGATCAGACAGTTTTTCTGCACCAACACCAGCCAACACACCACTAACAGCCGCACCGATTTCATCGAAGCAATTCACGCAAACTTTAGCGACCATGTCAGAACAAGGTAAGCTTTGCTTTGAATATTTAAACATTTTCAGCCGAAGCAGTATCAATTCTACAACAGAATCCGCAACTTATGAGTATGTTGCAAGGAAGATTAGGCGCACTTATTGGTCAATCATCTGGCTACATTGAAAGCTTGCCGGAGCCTGTCCAAAAGAGAATCAGAGCATTAAAGAATCTACAGAAGGAACAAATGAAAATGGAGTGTAAATTCAGAGAAGAAGTCTTGGCTCTGGAAAAGAAGTATTTGCAGATGTATGCTCCGTTGTACGATAAGAGAGCGCAAATTGCGTGTGGTGATTACGAGCCAACTGAAGAAGAGACAAAGTTTGGGGATGCTGAAACAGAAGAAGGCGAGAAGGAGAAGAAAACTGAAGGCTCTGCGCCAACTGCTGCTGAGGGAGAAGCTCAGGACGTTAAGGGTATTCCGGAATTCTGGTTGACTATTTTCAAGAATAGCCCAATGTTGGAAGCCGAACTTGGTGAGAATGATGAAGAAATTATGGCGCATTTGAAGGACATTAAAGTTTCTTACTTGGATGATAATCCTGGTTTCAAGTTGGACTTTGTTTTCGGGCCTAATGAGTTCTTTACCAATGAAGTTCTATCTAAAACGTATTACTTGGCTGATGATGAAGATAATGAATATGGTGATGTTGTGTTTGATTATGCCGAAGGCACTGAAATCACGTGGAAAGAAGGAAAAGACGCAACCGTTAAAGTCGAACTAAAGAAGCAGAGGAATAAGCAAAACAACAGAACTCGCGTTGTCAAGAAGACAATCAAAATTCCCTCATTCTTCCATTTCTTCAATCCTCCACAGGCTGATGAGGAGGAAGAGGACGAAGATGAAGAGATTGGGGAGCAAATTCAACATGATTATGAGGTCGGAGAACATTTGAAAGATGTTATCATTCCTCGTGCTGTTGGATGGTTCACTGGCGAAGCTGCTGCAGAATTTGGACCTGACTTTGACGATGAAGATGGTGAGGACTATGATGATTATGATGAAGATGAGGATAACGAGGAAGATGATGAAGAAGAGAAAATTCGTGAAATTGATGGTGACGAAAGTGACGAGCCTGCATCTGGTTCTCGTCCACGTGAACAACGCCGCCCTCCAAAAATGAACCAAGAAAAGCCAACTGAATGCAAGCAGCAGTAATAGTCAACGCTAATTAAAAAATATACTGATTATCACTTCGAGCTGCTTCATGCTCGAACTGTTTCAAAGTTGAAACTTTTACCCTACTTTAGCCGGTTGTCATGGCGACGATGTTTGGGGTTAAAAATAACAACGACGCAGTGAGCAGAAAACGGCTGAAAGCTTAAAAAAGATTTCTTGTAAAGATGAAATCTGCTTTGCTCGCTATATCTGCTACCTTGCTAGCAGGTTGCTTTGCTGCAGCCGATCAAGATGATTCATGCAAGCTGAAACCTTCACAAGAGGTCTACTTCTTGATGGATAGATCTAGCGATTGTACAACTGATCAGTTTAACTATCAGAGAAGTACAGTTCTTAAAGGTAAGATGACCTGTGCTAAGGTTTGATCTGATCTAAATTTGTAGTTGCTGAGGGTGTCTTAAGAACCAAAAGATCACTTACTGGTGCTGGTACTTATGCTAACAGTTTTAGCTCTCTCTCAAATTTTGTCGATAACTATGACCAGTTCTTTGACAATGTCGCTTATGCCTCTTATAGTGGTTCTACCAGTCGCTTAGACCGTGGTTTCAATGGTGCGTTCGACCACTTATCCGAAACAAACGGTTACGGTTTTGGTAATCAGACCCTCGTTGTATTCTCCTGCAAAGCTCCATCCACGGCTATGTCCTCGATCTCCACTGTATCTACAATGATCGCCAAAGGTGTCAGAGTGATTACCGTTGGCATCGGAAGAGATGATCAACCTATCGCTGCAAGTAGAGAAGTACTGACTAATCTCGCTTCTGCTCCTCGTGATCAAAATACTTTCCTTGTACCGCAAATTTATGGTCTTGAAACTGATCTTGGTTCAATGTTGTTCGATGCCATCTCAGAGAATAACGGTTACGCCTGTCATGCTTTTGGTAACCAGCACATAATCACAACTGATGGCTTGGAATACACTTTCAAGGCTAATGGTGTATTCTATTTATATAACGCTCCTGGTGTTGTTGATGTCCAAGTTTTGGCGGGTAAATGTAACGAGAAAGGTTCTTGTATCCGCGCTTTTGGTGTCAATCATGCCGATTCCTTGCACAAGTTTGTCGTCTACGCTTTCCCAGAACAAGAATCTTTCCAAATTTATGTTGATGATGATTTCGTTCCTACTTCGCTGTACAATGACTATGGAATTACAATGACCAAGTTGTATCCAGAAGGAAACTACAAAGTCACCTACTATCAAAACGAGTTCGTCTCTTACGTTTTATATATCAGCAAATTTGGAATCAATGTCAAATTGAGTACTCCTCCTGCTGGTTTCCTTGCTAGTGACGGTTTATGTGGTACTTTCAATGACTGCCAAGGCGATGATTTACAGTTGCCAACCGGCGTTAATGCAAGTGCTTCAGATGTATCAGAATTTGTTAAAAGCCAAGTTGTTGATAAGGATTCAGTTATTTTTGACTACCGTGTCGTTAACTTGCCTGCTTTTGGAAATGTTGAAACTGTCGATATTTCATCTGCATCTGACAAAGACGCTTGTAAAGATTTGCCTGAAGCAATCAGAAATGCATGTGATTACGATGTCGCTGTTGCTGAAGACGATGCGATTGCTCAGGTTTCTAAGAATATTGTATTCAGTGAATGCCTTTCTTATTGTGCTGGTGGTGCTTTCCGTTCTCACTTAGTTTCTGCCTCTCAGTGTGTCAAATTCTGCCCTGCTCCTCACTTGGAGTACCAAACCGACTTATTCACAATCACTAACGATACTGCATACTTGCCTGAAACTGAAGTATCAGCTGATCTGTTCACAAAGATTGCTAGAATTTATCAAGAAGACCCTATTAATGGTACAAGATTCTTGCTTTTGGCTGGTAGAGATGAATTTGGCCGCACTGTAGAAAAGAAGGTTTATTTCAGATTTGAATGTGAAAACCCTGCTCCTAAAGTTACGGTATCCGAATTGGTTAATGTCAATGTATCAGTTTACTTGCCATGGCCTCAAGTCAATTTGGAAGCTAAAGTCGAATCTGGTCAACCTATTAAGCGTATTGAGTGGTTATTGCACGAATATCCTGGAACCGAAGCTCCAAAAATCTTCTTATCCAATGGTACTAATCCTTACTTTTTCCCAACTTCCGTTGGCTCTTATATTATGCAAGCTATCGTTTATGATGGTTGTCAAATCACAAAATCAAACAATGTTACTGTTCAAGTCGGATGTCCAAATGCCGCTGTTGAAGCTCCAACCAGTTTCATCAAGGCTCACGACTCTTTGATCATGAGTGATGGTTCAATTGAAACTCAAGTTTTTACTTTTGAAACACTCAGCGGTGAACTCGATGTATACGAATGGACTATTGATGAGAAGAATGCAATAATTCTTCAAGAAGACGGTTTGATGTGGGAACACTTACCAGATGGCGAGATCTTCATCTATAGACCAGAAGTTGAAGAGCTTATGAACTCCACAACAATGTCTGATGGTTTTGACCAAGACACTGACACTGAGACAACCAATGCCGTGCCTCCATTGAAGAATGAATTGTCTCGTCGTGATTACTACTGGAAGCAGAAGACAACTGTAACAACAAATACAACTTCTCAAATTGACTTTCAAAAAATTTGGTACAAAATCAAGCCAAGACAGAATGTCTGTTATATTGAACAGGGAACAGATATTTTAGGAAGATTTTCTCTTCAAATGGAAGACCAGATCCAAAATGGCTGTCACGGAATTTATCCTATCAAGTTGACTTACGGAAACAAATGTGGCAACAAGACTGATGTTGCAAAAGTTACAGTTGGTTGTGGCCCTCGTCCTCATTCGATCATTTCATACTGTAATATCGACAGGAGTCCAAACACATGCTCCGCATCGAGATTTGAACCATTGTTAAATAGCGCTACTTTGACCGTCAAGTTCGATTATGAAGCATTGGAGTTTGGCTCTCTTGTGTTGACTTCAAGAGAATCAATTGATGATATGGGAAGAACGATTACTAAGAGCTGGAATGTATCTGGACATCCTGAAGAATTGTACGAGTATCTGCCAAATGACTTTTTGGAAGTTGAAAATGAAAACTATGCTGCTTTTGCACCATTTATTGAAGGAGACTATAGAGTCGCTCTCACCGTTGATAACAAGTGCAACAATCACACTGATTACGTTACAGTCAGAGCTGAATGTCCAGAAGCTTGTACTGGAGGTATTGCTGTCAACAATTCAAGGACAACTCTTTCCCTTGGTCCAAACAACGATGGCCAATCTTTTGTGTTCCTTGGAACTGCTTCCAACGCTACATGCAAGCATCTAAGATCTGCTGACTGGACTATTGATGGCACTCCACTTATCTATAACGAGACTAACTTGGTTCGCAGTATCATCGGCGTTCCGCCAGTTAATATTTTTGCTTCAAATCTAGGTCCAAACCAGAAAGTTGAGCCGTATACATTAATTCCAAGAGTTTCTGGTACGTACACTGTTGGTTTGACCATTTCTGATGGTTGTAAAATTGTCAAATCTACTCAACAGGTTTCAACCACTTGTAGAGCTGCTTTGGACTTCAACATCATCGCTCCTGCCTTCATTAATGCAAATCCTAACACCGGCAGTTATGGAACCAACCTATTTAACCTTTCTATTGCTGGAAATTCTACTGGACAGTATTGGTTCTTGTCTCACTACAACGATGTTGAACAATTGCAATATCTAGGAAGTGGCATGTCATTGAACTTCTCTCCTGATTCAAGTGGTGTTTTCGACATTTTTGTATATGTAACAGATGGTTGCAACTTTGTCAAGAAAACTTTCCGTGTAACTGCAACTTGCCCATTTTTGACTGGAACTCCTGATTTCACTTCACAGAATGGCTATGAGTTGGATATGCCTTTAACTGTATCTGGTTTCGAATTGGTCTCTTCATGGCAAAGCTCAGCGTTCGAATACTCTTGGAGTGTCAGAAGTGCTCCTTTCGGATCAAATGCTATGATTTTCTCCTCGTCTGCGAATGTTACTTTTGTTCCAGATCGTCCTGGTGAGTACTTTATTCAAATGACAGTGTTTGACGCATGTAACAACGCTTATGTTAGTGCACAGAAGCGTTTCAACGTTGGCACTGATTATGATATTGTATTGGCTACTTCAATTCAATCTCCTCTGGTTGTCGTCTCTACATCCACCGATCCTCAGTATCCTGATCAAGATAAGTTCCCAACAGTTAGGCTGTCTGCCCAACAAACTTTCTTAAGAAATGTTACTTATAATTCATTGAGGGACAGTGCATACTGGTATGTTGTTAGTGCACCAAAATACTCTGTCTATAAGGGATACTCTGTTGAATTCGAATATGCTCAAACGGCTGTCTTAAGCTTCACTTCCAATTCAACGGTGCAAAGCCTAGACGATCACAACGTCATTGAAAGCACTTTCAGAAATACTTTGAGCACTGTTGAAACCAAGAGGGAGGTTCTTACTTATTTGAACTCTGAATGTACAAACTCAGCCAGCGACCAATTGTTCCCAGTTTGCTTCAAGCCTGATATGCCTGGAGAATACAAGTTGCAGCTTCGTGCTTTCGGTTTGTTCGGCGAGACACACGAATTGTCTGCGCCTGTCACCATTCAAGCAAACTGTGGCTCACAAGACTTCACAAGAAATATTGTTCAAAACCTTGCAGTAACTTTGGAATCTCAGGGCCGTTTGTCAATCTCTGATGATCAAATTGTTACTTCATTGCGTCCACACAGCACTACTTATAAGGGTTTCCAGGTGTACCAAGTTATCACAGATCCAAATAACGCAACTATCCAAAACACTTATACTTTTAATGTATTTAACGACCACGATGAAGAAATCTCCTTCTATCTACCAATCTCAGATGCACAATACTTCTTGCAATACACTGGTACAGACAACTGTCACTGGGCAAAGAATAACATCACATTGGATGTTAAGTACCCAAATAAGGGCGAAATTGCCTTCACTGCTTTCGAGTCATTGACTGATTTCGTCAAGTTGAAGCACTATGAAATTTCTTCCAATGGTTCTTACATTTACGTATTGAACATCAAGTCTGGCTTTGATAGCTTTGTTGAATTTGTCACCAAGTTCGACATTACTTCTTCTTTGAGAGAAGTTTCTGCTGAATTCGGTGTATCTGAAGAAATTTCTGGTACAGTTTTCGCTTCTAACGAAAGCCAAGGAGTTGCTGGTTGGGTCATTGCTGTTTCTGTTATCGGAGCACTTGTTGGTGCAGCCCTTTTGGTCACCATGGGTGTATTCGGTTACAGATCGGTGAGAAAAACCGCACCAAGCTCTGCTTAAACGGCAGACTTTTTCACGATTTCTAGAATAGATTTAAAAGATTGAATTGTTGATAGTTAATTTTTATTCATTTCCCTTGCTCAAAATCATCACCGCGCAACGCTTCCAACATTGCCTCATCGAAATACTTTACTACATTTACTTCATCACCAAGTCCCTTTCGCCTTCTAGTCTTGAGAACAAAATCTCTAGCCAAGAACTGCACAGGTGCTGGTTCCATTGTTTTCAATACAGCACTAGTATCCAGTGGATCTCCAGGTACCAAAGCCCAATGATCAAACAGCTGCTGAACCTGTGCCTGTCCTTGTGTTGCGACTCTTAAATCAGTTTCCATTCCAAATGTTTCAATTAATGGCACCAAAGCACGAACAACATACAGTGGTGTACCAGGATGTGGAGTATCCATAGTGATATTACCACGTCTCCTCTGTATAATCATGGAAATCACTTCGAAGCACTGTTTTGGAGTCAAAATCTCAACAATATTCACTGGTTCCATTAATCTTGGTGTAGACATTAGAAACGAAGAATAAACAACTCTACGAGCTGTTGGTACAATCTGTCCTGGTGCACGTTTGAATGGTTCCTGTGCCAATTGAGCATGAGTCAAACGAACTTTAACTTGTCTCATTGGTTCATCGCACAGAGGTCCTTCCTTGACTGCCCATTGAAATCCTTGCATTATAGATTCCTTAATAGTACTCAATACCCTCTTATCAACTTCATCCGAAAGAGTATCATCAAGAATACAATTCTCTCCACTAAATCCCAATACACCTCTACAAGCCAACAGATCCCAACCATACTTTTCTCTATTAGCAACCATAACATCAGACAGCTGCTGCTGCTTCTGCTGCTGTTTTTGCAATGTACCGTTCTCCAAATCTTTAACAACAGCACTTTCCAATGGCTCCGACACAATTTGCAGCAAATTCTCCTGATTAGGCGATTTCGCAAAAGAAGGCATATCCGCAGTAGAATCAACAATAGTTTCCCTGAAAGCAACATATGGATCACTAACCCTCACAGCAACCCCACCTTCTGCAGCTGAGTCTGTGTTTGCCACAGTATTTTCGAACTGTGATGCATTATAATAGTGCAATCCTCGTATACTCTGCAGCACAGTATCAAAATACAATTCTCCTGTCCCCAACAAACAATACTCTCCAGACTCTTCAATCTTCAACTCCAAACAAGTATACATTGCCAATACTTTCCTTAAAACTTGAATCATTTTCGGCAAATCCTGTGGCTGCAATGGTTCAATTGAAACCTTGAAGTAAGACTGAGATGGTTGTTGTAACAGCAAAGGCATCTTTTCTTGCTGATTATCCATTGATACAATATAACAACCCTTGTAACAAGAATTATAATTTGCGTCTTTACTATCAATACTACTGAAAGAAGAAGATCCACCAATGTCTATAAAACACAAAGTATTCCCAGGAACAGTAACAATCTCTTCTTGTTTATACAATTCCCCAAGTGACAGAAACTCTTTACCATAAACAACATAAACATCCATAATCATTTCCAAACTGAATTCATCGTCTTCTTCTTCCTCCAAATGTGAAGGTTGTACAACTTTGACTCTATTCAAAGCAGTCATCAACTCCTTCTTTCTCTTCTTGTTGTGATCTTCTTCATTTGCAAACATTGATTCTCTCTTGGTATTATAATACTTGAATCCAGAGCAACCATTCAACTTACTCATCAACAACATCTTCCTCTTTGATTCGTTATTATTATTATTATTATTATTGGTATCAATTCTAACATCAACACTCTTTAGCACATTGAACCTAAACTCTTTTTCTTCTTCTCCCTGATACTGATGATACTGCTGATGCTGATGCTTTAATAAAACATCAATAAGATTTGCATCATTACAAAACACTTTTCTATAATAATTATTCAACAAAGACTTCCTACCNCTTGGTATTATAATACTTGAATCCAGAGCAACCATTCAACTTACTCATCAACAACATCTTCCTCTTTGATTCGTTATTATTATTATTATTATTATTATTGGTATCAATTCTAACATCAACACTCTTTAGCACATTGAACCTAAACTCTTTTTCTTCTTCTCCCTGATACTGATGATACTGCTGATGCTGATGCTGATGCTTTAATAAAACATCAATAAGATTTGCATCATTACAAAACACTTTTCTATAATAATTATTCAACAAAGACTTCCTACCAGATATACAAGCAATCACAAACTTGTAAAATGGTTCCAACACAAAATGCACAAACGACAACTTTGAATCTCCATTACTCAAGGAACCGGAAGTAGAAAACCTACCAGTTTCTTCATTGTAAAAAGTATTCAATCCATACAATCTCTTTTTCAATTCATACTTTGACATCATTGTAAGATTATTAGATGAACGATCCGGAGCAGCAGCATTAGCAGCAGCAGCATTAGCATTACAATTACAATATTCTGCAGCTATTGATTCCAAAGTAAACCAACAATTGAAATCTAAAGATGCAGAAGAAAACACCACATTCTCATAAACATTTACTTTCTCTCCATCATCATCATCATCATCATCATTAGTAGTAGTAGTAGTAGTAGTAGTAGTAGTAGTAGTAGTAGTAATTAAA
>JALGPX010000017.1:0-52497 GCA_023515795.1 Amoeboaphelidium occidentale | reverse complement strand
TGAAATCTAAAGATGCAGAAGAAAACACCACATTCTCATAAACATTTACTTTCTCTCCATCATCATCATCATCATCATCATCATTAGTAGTAGTAGTAGTAGTAGTAGTAGTAGTAGTAGTATTAGTAGTAGAAATTAAACAATTCAATTCTTCCAATACATTATTAATCTTGTAAAATGCATCCTGAGGAGGCAATCTTAATTCTGTTACCAATCGATCCATCTTATTTAGCACGACAATCACCTTCATCGTCTTCGTCTTCTTCTTCTTCTTTTTAAGACTTTGCAACAATCTTGTAGTGTACAAATCCACACCTGTAACCACATCAACCACAACCACTACAACAACTCCTCCTTCTCCTTCTCCTACTGCTGCTGCTGCTGCTGCATTCATATTCAAAGTATTCTGTACTTCAGAGTAGAATGATGACTGCCCTGGAGTATCAATNTTCTTTTTAAGACTTTGCAACAATCTTGTAGTGTACAAATCCACACCTGTAACCACATCAACCACAACCACTACAACAACTCCTCCTTCTCCTACTGCTGCTGCTGCTGCTGCGTTCATATTCAAAGTATTCTGTACTTCAGAGTAGAATGATGACTGCCCTGGAGTATCAATAAATTGAATATAATGCAATTTCCCTTTAGTATCTTCCTTAACAACAGAATACACAAAGTCACCCTTCGTCATAGTTTTTTGTTGACAAGTAGTAGAAGAAGAAGAAGAAGAATCCATCAGTAGTCTTTCCAACATTGTAGTCTTTCCACTAAGCGTAGAACCAACAACAACCACATTAGAATTTGTACCATTTTGTTGAAATAGAAATTTAAAATAATCATCCACATCCACATTAGCAGAAGAAGCAAAAGAAGAAGCAGAAGCAGAAGCAGAAGCAGTAGCAGAAGTAGTAATAACTTCAACTTTTGTCTTTCTTTTCTTCAATATACCTTCACTTAATGATTGTGTATCTTCTTCTTCCACTCTCAATTCANTTAGAATTTGTACCATTTTGTTGAAATAGAAATTTAAAATAATCATCCACATCCACATTAGCAGAAGAAGCAAAAGAAGAAGCAAAAGCAGAAGCAGTAGTAGTAGTAATAACTTCAACTTTTGTCTTTCTTTTCTTCAATATACCTTCACTTAATGATTGTGTATCTTCTTCTTCCACTCTCAATTCAACATCATTCCCATAAACAACAGACGCATCATTATAATATTTTTTATCTTCATTCAACGTGATTAATAACTGTGATTCGTCTTTTGCTGCTGCTTCTTCTTCTTCTTCTTCTTCTTCTTCTTCTTCTTCTTCTGCTTCTTCTTCTTTTATTACTTCCATGAATTCAGCTGATGACTCATTTATCCTTTTACTTTCTATTAAATTCCCAAATTCATCATATTCATCCTCTTCTTCTACTGCTGCTGTAAAAGAATTCATTTATTATTATTATTATTATTATTATTATTGATTTCAAAAAGGAAAAACAGAAGAAGAAGAAGAAATCCTCCAATCAAACAAATCTATTTATTCTGTTCAATTTCTTCCTTTACAACTCTCAAGTATAATCCATTCTCTTTTCCAAAAACTTTTTGAGTCTTTCTAAACATCTACAAATAATAAAAATAATTAATTAATTAAAACAAAACAAAACAGGAGATTTTACAGTCATTAATTCTCTACAATTTTGTAATTCCTTCTTTTGTCTATAACATTTATCCAATCTTTCCTTCCATGATGAATTATTAGGATTCCTGAAAAACTCTGATACAGAAGTAGAAGAAGAAGAAGAAGAAGAAGAAGTTGAACACTGAAAATATCCCAATTCTTCTGTTGAACAATCTTCATCTGATTCCCTTTCCATTGTATACTTTTCTTTTAAGGAATAAAATGAATCAAGAAAATAATGTCGTTCTTTTGGTTTCATTCTTTTCCATGTTTCCAGTGGTAGAACATCTTCCATAGAAGCTTTTAGTAATAACTCTGATTGTAATTCTTGTTGAAGATTAAAAGGTAAATATTCTCCTCTTTCGGTTGTAGTAGTAGTAGCTTTGACTTGTTCAATATCAGAAGTGGATGTACCCAAAAACTTTACAACTCTTCTATTAGATTGAGTAATAATGACGCGTTCTTTATCTTCTTTATCTTCTGATGATGATGATGATGATGATGATGGTAATAGTCGTTCTATGGATAAAAGAGAGGATATATTCTTCATTTGATTATAAATATATTTTCCAAATGAATCTTCTTCTACTTCTTCTGATGATGATGATGATGATGGAGTGTTTGTCATTCTACTTGAAGTTTTTTTTGAAAGTGATTGAATAGAATAGAAATGAATTCAAATTCAAAAGAAGATAAAGAACTGTTGGTTAATGAAGGTTTCTTTAAATGTCAATTCCTTCTAATGTTTTATAGATAATGTTTTGGATGATACTCCTGAATACGCAGAAGTAACTCATAACTTCTTATGACTGAATTATCTGAGTAGGAAATTGACTTGACTCATTATAGATTAAAAAGACTACCAACACAACTGTACAAGTATACTAAAGTAAAAGTAACTTCCTTCCTCTTTATCCTCTCACTAATTCCGTTAGAGATTGTGTTTGAGACAGAATCTATTGGAGAGTTTGGTTGATGGTATTCCTTATATTATTCTAAAAGAATTGGAAGAATTGGATTTGTATGATAATCGATTAGATTCAATTGATCCATTATGTAATAGTAACAACCTTAAAGAAGATGATGATGATGAAGGATGTTTAAGAGTGTTGGATTTGTCTTTTAATTTACTAAAGAGTATTGAATCATTAGGAAATGCATTCTATTGTAGAAATACTTTACAGGAATTATATCTCTGTCAAAATAAGATATCTTCCATTTCCTCTTGCGCATTACAGAATTTCAAAAGATTAAAAGTGTTGGAATTGGGTGCTAATCGATTGAGTAGAATTGAAGGATTAGAGAATTTACAGGAATTGGAGGAATTGTATTTGGGAAAGAATAAGATTAGTAAATTGGAAGGATTGGATTCATTAAAGAAGTTGAGGGTATTGTCTATTCAGAGTAATCGTCTTGTGAAGATTGAAGGATTAGAGGAATTGGAGGAATTGGAAGAATTGTACATGAGTCATAATGGATTGGAACGATTAGAGAATTTACATTGTAGAAAACTTAAAGTGTTGGATGTTGGTAATAATAAACTCAAAAGATTGGAAGGATTACAACAACTAGAAAAATTGGAGGAATTTTGGGGTAATAATAATCAGTTTGAATCTTTTCAGGAGATACAGGAACAAATGGGTAAATTGAAGAATCTGCAGACTGTATACTTTGAAGGATGTTCACAGTTGGAAAAGGATAGTCAGTATAGGTTGAAGTTGAAGTTGATTATACCTTCACTAAAACAGATTGATGCTACATTTATTAGGCCATCCTAATAACAATAATAATAACAATAACAATAATAATAATAATTGAATATATTTCCTCGCTCGCTATTAATAGCCGTAGTGCTTCTTTAGGGTTTGGTCAGTGTATTGAGTGAATTTGTAGCCAGGTACTAAATCTTGGTCCCAGTCAGGTTGTATGAATAGAGCAAGAGTGTTTCGGGAAATTTCAGTATTGTTGTTACTCGAGTGACTTCCAGTTGTGACGCAGTGGGGTGTTGCTGCTAAACGGTTTCTGGAGGAGATTTGTAGTGCTTCACCTGTTTGGAATGCTAAACAGTCTGGAGGGATTTCTACTCTAGTCACACAACCACAGCGGGATTTGATGTAGAGTCCAGGTTTAGATTCTGCATTTTGGGAAGGGTTGACTTCATTCAAATTAGAGTCCAAGTACATGGCTGATGTTAGGGCAGTCAAGCATGAATGATCAACATGCCAACCACACCAATTGTCTTTTACTTCAGAAGAAGTATTTGAAACGGCTGAATCTTTTGGTGGTGGTGGTGGTGGAAAATAATGCAATAGTCTAGCCTTGTTACAACGCGTTTTGCAAATCATATCGTATAGATATCCACTTTGATATTCATCCTTGCCAATTGTTTTCAGAAGGAAACCATCACATTTCCTTGCCAGCAATTGTGCAACTTCCAACATTACAGCACACAGCGCACGGAATGCAGGTCGTAATTCTGGTAATTGTGATTCTGGCCATAAATTCTTGTGGCAATACTCTGGATACTTGCATTGTAATTCTTCATTGGTTGTTGGTTCATCGTATTGTGGATTTGCATAGAATGAACCTTTGGAGTAATCCTTCTGGCCATTCATCATTTGTTCGCGGCCATGTGACCAGCCAAACATGTAACGACTCTCTGCATCTTCTAATTTTTCTAAATACGATGGTGGTAATCGTGCCAGTTTAGGCGTCATTCTCAGTAGAGTACGGCGTAACTCAGGGTAATCTGGGACATTTCTAACTAGTAAAATACCAAGAGAATCATCATTGTTTCCAAATGCAGCTTCAATCTGAGAAGATAAATCAATATCGGGATCCAAAAGATCAGCGTAGTCGATAATAACGGGATCTTTAAATGATTTCGTAGCTACTGCTGGTTGTTGTTGTTGTGGTTCCGTGTCGCTTAATGTCATTGTGCTGGGAAAATTGTGTGGCGCAGTCGATGTTACAACAAAAAAGTTTATTACAATTTTAATTATTTACACGCAACCAAAGGAATCCATTGCACTGGAATCCAGTTGATCTATAGAGACATCAAAGTTGTGCCCATAATGCTGATAAAGGAAGTATCTGGATTGACTTGGGCAATTGAAGTATCCATCTCGTATTCGACAGCCTTTCAGAGGATAAATGTCCTTCTTTCTGTATAAACATTGGCTTGGATTAACTTGTAACATTAATTGATCTCTTTCTTGTGCAGGTTTCGATATGTTGATCTCTTTGTAAACATCCACGTAAACAAATCTAGAAACATACACACCCATTCGATCTTTGCTCAAACGAACAGTTTTACCATCAATAGTAGGACGATGTTTAGTGAAATATTCATCAGATGCACACATACGGATAAGCCTCAAACCTCCTTGAAACAGTACCAATCCTCTGCTCAAGAACACATCAACCATTGATTCATTCAGACTCCCATCAGTACTACCGGAAACCAGCGAAGTAAAATTCTGCTCTGAAACAGCCAAATCTAAATCGCTTGTCCAGGGGAACAAGTCCTTTTGTTGCAGCGAACCTAAAAGTGTTCCAAATGTAATGTAGTAATCAATGTTCGATTCTGATAGTGTTTCATCTATATCCTTCAGCATTGTGTACAGAACAGATGCACACAGAGGCAGTTCATTTATATTCATGTTTTTTGGAAGTGGAATATTTGGTCTCAGTGTTCCATTCAGATATCGGAAAGCACAGTAGAACTTTGAACAATGTTCCCATCCAAGCTTTTCTTGTTTCAGAGTTCTAGAAGGAGCAGCCCATAATGTATCAATGAGAAGCAGTAACAATGTGGCCAATGCGTTCAATGATAACATTTTCGTTAGTAACGTCACTGGCATAACTAAAGTTTCAACCCTCAATAGACGCCAGCGTTTTGGCAACAAAAATACTTTGATAAACAACAACAACAGCAACAACAACAAATAATCTATTCCTGGGCATTTGAATGATGTGTACCACTCTTTAATACATTCATTGGCTTGAATTCATAATTTTCTATAGCGTATTTATCATTTTGATTTTGTGTGCCCTTGGCTTTGCGTTCATTTAGAATCAACCACACTTTAGCCAAATATGATGGAGGTTTCGTAGGAAACACTTTCTGTTGTATTAACCTGAAATCTTCTCGATATTCCTTCATTGCTTTTAGTAGTATGATCTGCTCTGTTATGGAAAAGTTATTGAGTATTGCTGCTTGTAATTCCTTAAAGCGCTCATCTTTACCGCGCCCAGCAGCAAGATTCTTATACCGAACAGCACACTGTTTCGCAGATCTGTGTGGAAGCAAATTATGCACAATAGAATCAGTATTTGTTGTTCCGAACTCTGATACTCCAATATAGAGTAAATTATCTTCTACATCTCTAAAGAATTTCTTCTTCTGCATACCTTTTGACGGAGCTTCGATCTTGTAAGCTAAATCAATCTCAAACTCTTTTTCAAAAGCTCTGTTCATTGCTTGTATCGATGGAGGGTATCCGTGCTTATCCAACAGTTTCTGCACACTGGCTTGAATGTTCTAAGGATCAATAGAATTTTTTTGACACTTTCAAATTACCTTGTTCTCGCCACTGTCAATGGTCTTGAAGATAGTTTGAAAATTATAATCAGTCTTGAATTGTTTCATATTGTCAATAGTTTTTGCAGCTTGGCCCAAATGCGGAATGAAATATAAATCAGTTTCTGAAGTCTTTGAAAACACACTGACAAACTCTTTGACTTGTGCCTCCCAGAACATCTTGCCCTTCTTTCCAGTGGGAAACATTTCATTCTCGATTACAGAATTCTGCACTAACAGCTGAAAATTCGCCTTGATTTGCTTAACTAGCCTGACTTGATCTTCTTTCGAAAACATCTCACTGTAACTCTGTTCTGCAGCTGGCGCTTTTGGTATAAGTAACTCATTGCCCTCTTCATTAAATAAATCATTCAATTCTTCTGGTGAAATATCAAACTCTCCACTGTCTTCTTCAAGTGGATCTTCATCGTCATCCTCGCCATATAGTAAATAATCCTTTTCATCATCGAAGAATGATGGTGTGCCAGGAGGATTCTGATTGTACAATGAGGCAATAAACTGATGATAATACTCTGTCTCAGACATATCATCGCCCATTATAGAGGAATCATCTTGAACATAACTGCTGTTAATATGAAGAGCACTAAGAGTGTCGTTATTGTTGTTGTTACTGAATCCTGGTTGGTTGAACACAAAAGTGTTTCTCGGTTTAACACTTGACGATGCTGTCATGACTGTTATTTGACTTTGGGCATCGAAATGTGATACTGGTGACCTCTAAAAAGGTCAATTGAAGCTTGAATCGACTTACATGCTGGTTCGTTGGCTTCTTCCTTCTTGGTGATTGTCGCGGTAATCTATCAGGTGGATATGCTGAAGGACTGAACAGAAACTCAGCTGCATTTTGGTTTGTAGTGTACATTGACCAGTCTTCCGTGTGTTCATTCTCTATCAGTTTCCGTTTCTTTGCTGATGTGCTCACATCATTACTCGCAACAGCACCTTCAATAAAAGTAAATCATCCTTTAAATAAATCGAAAATTACCAATATCCGTTCCCAGTTGTTTGAGACAGAATTGTATGACACCTTTCCGCAAGCACAGTCGCTGTAAATCAGTTGAAACAACAATATCCTCCAGACAGTGTTGCCCCAATTGCCCATCGATTCTATCCAATGCACTCAGCAATTCTCTTTTATCTTTCCGTATAGGGCACTTAGTTTCTTCATGAGCTGAAACAATACACAACCCCGCTGCCTCTGAATCCAACACAAAAGCTCCGCATATCAGACAAGAAGAATCCAGTTTCTGTGAATGATCTCTCTGACTTAAGGATACATCCTGCCATTGTAGTGCTTCTGATGGATGTTTTATAGTTTTATTATCCTTCATGGAGGGAAATATCGAAGTGTGTTTCTGTCTGGTGTTGTCGATGTTGTCCATGTTGTTGCCCGCGTGGTTCCATGCGGACATCATTTTGGAATAAGAAACAGGGGAAATGTTTTATTGGGGAAGATCATTATAAGGTGATGTAATATCACAATAGCAGGCTTTAGCTTTAAGGTTAATCGGGTGCTATCAGCAGCCTAGCTTTGCGCCGACCGCTGTTTCAAGAGCGCGAAATGCTGTAGCACAAAGACATAAATGATTTACTGGAACGCCGAACAATGATAATGTTTACTTTATTCAATTGAAGTTGTGAATGATCACATAATGGTGCTTATCAAAGCAATTTACCCAAACCCTTTCGTTCCAACAATGTCAAGCAGAAGACCAAAAACAAACGCTGTGCCAAAAGAGGAATCTGACACTGAGACAATCCAGAGAAAGGAAAAGGACCCAAAGAGATCTTTAGCGAAGTCACAGAAGAGCTCCGTTTCTTTTGGAACAATCCTTAGAAGTAAGTTTCCCT
Source organism: Amoeboaphelidium occidentale (assembly GCA_023515795.1). NCBI lineage: Eukaryota > Fungi > Aphelidiomycota > Aphelidea > Amoeboaphelidium > Amoeboaphelidium occidentale. Next base: position 44,373 of record JALGPX010000017.1, on the reverse strand, counting down.
TGCTGATATATCATTTACAATCGCAATATTTTCAGTCAGCGTAATCATAATTGGCTTATACGTTTCAACCAGTTACATTTTAACTCAGAGTTTAAACTTTGGCTATGGCACACCGAACTTTGATAAGTTCATTTATAAGAACGGATGGTTACCGCCTCCACGCACATTCACTCTGGAAGAACTAAAACAATATGATGGATCTGAACCAGACATGCCAATTTATTTATCAGGTGAGATTATCTCTATCTTTTGGGTCTGATCTATATAGTAAAGTAATTGTTCATAATTGTCTTTAGAAGATGATCTTATCTAACTTGATTTTAGTGGTTACGTATTTGACGTCACTTCCGGAAGAGATTTTTACGGTAAAGGAAAGTCTTACAGCATCTTTGCTGGTAAAGACGCAAGTAGAGCATTTGTCGCGGGTTGTATGAAGAAATCAGTTGAAACTTACGATCTGCGTGGCTTAGATGAACAGAAGTTGAAGGATTTGGAAGGATGGTTGGACTTTTACTTTACCAGTCCAAAGTATAAGTTTGTTGGTAAAGCTATTCTACCTCCAATTGATCCAAGTTCCCCAATACCTGAAGAGTGTGAAACGCAACAAAGTCCACCAAAATAAAAGAGTTTTTGGCTAGAGATATGCTTCGAATTGATGGCTGGTGCGCTACTGGGAAATTATATCAGCGTTGATATTGTACCTTAAACCAAATAAACTCTTCTTTTACCCAATCTTATCATGAATAGCGTTTTCGTCGCCGTTGGCCCTCAGGAACACGTAAATCTTAGGAAGTTCACGAGTTAACTCTTTCCCTTAGATTTCCTCTGCTGTTGCGCTTTTACAGAATATCGATGAGTCTTTGAATATTGAGCACGAAGATAAGGCTCCTGCTCAAGTCACTCGTGCCATCTTTGAGCAACAGGCGTTATTATTCAGCTTATCTCCAGACGCATTTGTGCCTGCATGCAGATTTGTATTGGCACTGTTAAAGTACGTCGAAGAAGCAGAAGAAGCAGATAAATTATTATTGGGATTTCTTGCTGCAGTGCTAAAGGATGATAATGTTGAATTGAATGTAGAGAAGCTAGAAATGTATGTTCCTTCTAAAATCGTAAACAGTTTATTAATTATTTTGTGTAGAGTTACGGAAGTTGTTTCTCAGAATGTCACGGAGAAATCTTTCCAATTGGATTTAATCAGCTTTTACTTGGATGCTTGCAAGAAGTTTGGCGCGCTTAAGGAATTGGCCTCAGATTACGAATGGGTTGAATCGTTCTCACTGAAAGATGAAGTCAAGATGGAGACATACAAGAAATTGTACGCGTTGTTCAAAGAGAGCATGTTGCTAAAAGAAGCTTTGGATGTTGTCTTGAAGTATTTCAAATTAGCTGCAGCTCACAAGACTATTGATAATGCTCTATTGAAGAATGTTGTATTGGACTGCATTAGAGACCCTGACTACTTTGATCTCTTGGTTTTCAAGGATTTCGAAGTTGATGATGTTGTATTGAAGGGTTTGGTAGATCAGTTCCTTACAGGTTCCATGAGTTCTTACACGAAATTTGCAGAATCTAATAAGCCATGGCTCGAAAAGAACTCATTGGATATGAATGCTATGCTCAACAAGATGAAGTTCTACGCAATCTGTGAGGTTTTTGCTGCAAACTTGAGACAAAAGATTTCATTTAAACAGGTTTCAGAATCCATATCTGAAAAGGAAGAGAATGTAGAAATGTGGGTCGTTGATGCAATGTGCTTGGGGCTCGTTAAAGGGAAAATCAACCAGGAAGAAAAGACTATTGTTGTTCAAAACTCGTCATGTCGTGAAGTTACCAAGAATGAATGGCAAAAGCTATCCACTTTCATGGATGGTTTGAAGAATTCCGTCAAGAATGCTCAGACGCAATTAGAACATGCAAAACAAGCCAGCATTAAGGAGACTGAAGCTGTTGGACAATAAAAGAGCTCTAGTCTGCTTTAGTAAAGTTATCACGGTGTTTCCTTTGCTTGTCACGGTGACTGTCTTCATTCAGGTTCAGCAATGAGTCGACGAAACGCGGCCTCCAATCCCTTGAGTCCTGTGTTGCTATCTGATGAGTGACTATAATTTTGATGGACTTAAAATTATTTCCGCAACATAAATGAAGAAGCAAGTAAAGCGCCAAAGCGTATCACAAAATAGTGCAGCATCTATTGAAGGAACCATGCCTTCTCCAAACTCTACTCCTCACGGATCAAACAGCAATTTGGCATCTGCACCTGGCGTTATTGATGAAAAGAAGCTTTCAGTTCTTGAACAAGTATATGCTATGAAGGGTGAACTAACGGAAGATGAAACAAAGAATTTGGCTTCTAATCTTGGCATGAGTGTCGCACTTGTTCGCGAATGGTTCGAAAAGAAAAGACTACAGCGTTCAGAGAATGATATGACAGCATTACTATCAGTTCCTTTGTTCAGAAGTCCACCTCAAACCATTATGATGATTCCGCAACAAGTATCAGTACAATCAAGACCAGTGAAAGTAGCAATACCCAAAAATCAATTCGCAGCTCCTTCTGGTTATCCACAGATTGCTTCTCTTCCGATTGCTACAAGAGTTCCTGTGTTCCCATCGGTTCCACATATCGTGAAGGCTTCTATGGTTGTTCCTATTGCACAAGCTGCGTCACCACAAGTGAAACAACCTGTTCCAAAAGCTCAAAAGGCGCAGCCAAAGCCACAAGCAAAAGAAACTCCTCCAGCTAAACAGGCTGAGATGGTTAAGGTGGAAGTTCAAGCTCTGACACCACCATCAAAGGTTGTAAACCATGATCAAGATTTCAAATTAGAGTTCGAAACAATTCTAGATTCAACCACAGTCTGGACTCCATTCATGGATGAAATGGCAGGTCTATTTGGTGATGCGTCCTTGCTAAAGTCACCTATCCAAAATACTCCCACTAAAACAATTACAAAGAAGAAATCTGAAGAAATGCTGGGAGATACCATGGAACCAATGTCATCTAACAAACGGAGCAAGTTGCACCAATAAATGTTTTCTTTGAATTACTTTATTGGAGCTTTGCGATGCTGTCCAACAAAACAGACATTTCAGATTTTATGCTTGATGCGAACCTGACAATCTTTTCCTTTGTATCCAAAACTTCGATTGTTTGTGTATACGGATTGTATCTAACACTGAAAGGTCTCTCCATTTTAGATGAGAATTCACGAACTTTCTCTGTAGCACTTTGAAAAGTTTCTGCAACAAAGTACAAAGGCTGATATTGAGTAATTGGGTATTTCGTAACAGCTGCCTTCTCTGGATCAAATGGTGTAGTCTGAGGTTTATCTGACAAACAGTACTCCAATTCTCCGAATGAAGACAACAAACCAGCGCCGTAAGCTTTTACAGAATCACCTTCTTTACACAATCCAAACTCGACTGTGAACCAATAAATTGTTGCTAAACGTTCAATATCAGAATCAGTTGCGCCCAATGAAGCAAGACCAATTTCTTGAGAGAATTCAGCGAATGCAGGATCAGCAAACAAAGGAACATGTCCAAGCAATTCATGACAAACATCAGGTTCTGGTGTATATAAAGGTTTTGAGTGATGCCTTATATACTGAGTTGAATGAAATACTCTGAAAGCGAGACCATTCAAAAAGTCTCTTGAACTCAATAGTCCCATAACAGGTCTCAAAGTGAATCCAGTGCATTCTTGTAAGAAGTTTGAGATGTCTTCCAACTGAGGAATATTGTCCGCAGAATAGCCACAATTTTGAATCAGCAGTGGTAAAACATATTGATGTTGGCGACAAGCATGAGTTGGGTAAAGCTCCGTAAGTTTCTTAAACACAATTCCCCTGTAAAAAAGAATTAACATAAACGATCACTTTAAGAACGTACCAAGTGATGATTTCTTGAGGAGTATAATCAATGCGAGGAATTGGCTTTCCAGTTCTGTGCGTTCTTGCAATCGCAGTAATTTCTGCACGTCGTTTACGATAATCAGGATCCTTGAAACCAGGGTGATCAGCGTCCAACGCTTCACCATACTCCAAAACCTTTTCAGCAAAAGTATCAAGGTCGCTCTTCTTTCTAGGGAACCATGGGACATCCTTTTCGCCTGGGACGCCTGAGCCAACAACTTTGCAAGATTTCACCAAAGGTTTTAGATCCTCCAACAATTGGGGTAACTTTTCTTGGCCATCCGTAATTAAATCGACAAAGAAATCGTAATCATATTCATCTGTTTTAGAAGGGCGACTTTCAATGCGGGTCAAATTGATTTCATGCTTCTTAATTGCTTGTAAGACTTCGTCCAAAGCACCGACATGGTCAGCAATGGAGAATATCAATGAAGTTCTGAGAGGCTCCTTCTCCGTCGGCGAATGCACAGGACGCATTCTGCCATACATTTTCCAATTCAGAAATTAAGAATTTCTTCTCTGTGGGAAAGAAATTTGTGGCGCAACGGAATTTTTGGCTTTCTGACGCTGAATTTTGTCACAACTCTCAACAAAACATAAGCAAGAACGAATTAGTTTATTCGCGAGTTCTCCTTCTTGGTGCAGCTCTGATAATATCATCAACTCTCACGATCATTTCAGCAGCCTCACTAGCGGACAAAAGGACCTGTCTCTTTAATTTGAAAGACTCAGTAACACCAAGCTCTCTCATATCTTCGACTCCGTTGTTGAACATATCTAAACCAAAGGTATTCTTGCCTTCATAGTGTGCACTTCTGAGCTTTGCAACTAAATCAGCACTGTCATAGCCAGCATTATCAGCCAAAATAGTTGGAATCTGTCTCAAAGCGCTTGCAAAGGACATCATAGCAATAGAAGATTTTCCTGGTGTGGTCTTTGCCTTTTCTTCAATAGCCTTAGCCATGAGCATTTCTGAGCAACCGCCTCCCAAAACAGTGCTTGTTTCTTGAACAGTTTGAGACAAAACACACAATGCATCATGAAGAGAACGCTCAGCTTCATCAAGTATTTGATGGGTTGCACCACGCAATACAACAGTACAAGCCTCCCCAGCCTTAACACCAGAGAATTTGATCAACTTGTCTTCTCCGATCATTATTTCTTCAATTAAATCACAATGGCCAAGTTTAACAAGTTCAGGATGATCAAATGTAGATGCAATCTCGCCGCCTGTGACTAAAGCAAGTCTTTCAGTACCTTCGAAATCTGCATGCTCGATCGACATGATTCCAGCATCAGCAAACAATTGTTCAGGCCAGTTGTAAATCAATTGTCGGTTAACAAAACAATTAATACCATGCGCCTTAATCTTCTCAACTTTAGCCTTCATCTTTTCTCTTTCAGCACGCTCAATTTCAGCCAATTGACCTGTAGATTCAACCTTGACTCTTGCCCCAAAGATTTTTATCTTGTCAGTATCCATAGGAGTATTAGCAACCAAGATCTTTACATTTTCCATTCTCTTTGGACAGTTGACTCCGATCTTCTTATCCAAAATAAATCCCTCATCCAAGAATGAATCAGATAATCGACCACCAACCTTCTTGATGATTTGAATATGTTCCAAATTTGTGCTTCCCTTCAACCTCAAGACAGCATCAACAGCCAAGTTTGCAAAGTAATCCTTGTTTTCATTTAAAACTTTTGAACTTAAAGTTGTTTTTGCAATGTTGATAAGATCCTTCTTGAAAGCTTCCTTGTTTGCACTAACAAAGATTACCACGACGACTATAAAACGATTCAACTTACCCGTTATCAACGCTGGATTCTGTTAATGCCTCCAAAGCAGCAGAAGCAGCAAGTCTGTATCCTGCAACAATAGTTTGTGGATGGATCTTCATGCTGACCAACTTCTCAGCCTCTCTCAATAACTCCGAAGCCAACACGGTAACACTTGTCGTTCCATCACCAACTTCATCGTCCTGAACCTTTGAAAGATTAACAAGAACTTTAGCAGCAGGATTATCCAAGTAAATCGACTTTAGAATTGTTGCACCATCGTTAGTAACGGTAATTTGACCATTTGAAGATTGCAAGATTTTGTCCTATAAAAAGCACGAAAGCAGTTCAGTACAAATCCACCATAAAACATAAGTTACCATTCCCTTAGGCCCCAAAGTAGACTTGATCAAATCTCCAACAGCTATAGCAGCTACAAAAGAGGACTACACGAGATTAACCTCTAAACACGAACCAATTAAGCACATACCAAACGAGCATTCTCAGCCCTTTCTTCCTGGACTTCAGGAGCGAATATTTGAACAGGATTAAAAGACTTTTAAATGATTAGGAAACGGTTTAAGTAAAGTGAAAAGTTACCATCTCAAATTATAAGTAGAAATCGAAAGAGTGGCTTTGCGCTGGATCGAACGATTCGCTGACGGCCAACAGAATTTTTTACACTTCAACGACTGCAGCGACATCAGCCGCAACCACCGCAGCAGCAGCAGCAACTGAAATCTCTCCGCTACCTCCTCCCAACCTTTACATTAAAAGAAAGCTAAAATGTCTGCGCTTAAATTGGACCCACCGACGGAACTTGTCTTCCTCAGACCGCTGGACAAACAGCAGAACACAACACATCTGAAACTGACTAATTTATCCGCGGATTATATCGTCTTCAAAGTTAAAACTACTGCGCCTCAAAAGTACTGCGTTCGTCCCAACACCGGATTAATTGGCCCACAAGAAACATTGTCAGTCGAAGGTATTTCTCAAATGGAATGCTGAGGGATTTACTCTTTTAAGTCACCCTGTCTAGACTGGACAAAGAACCCCCAGAAGATTACAATGTGAAGGATAAATTTCTTGTTCAAGGAATTAAGACTCAGAAGGAAGTATTGGACGGTGTTGAAGATGTTAAAGATTATGTAAATTTCCCTCTAATCCTAATGAGCTGACGGATTGTAGTGGGGAAAAGTGGAAGGAAGCGTTGGCTCTGGTGGTACCATTTTGGAACAGAAACTTCGTGTTGCGTTTGTGAAAATTGAATCTGCAGCAACGACTAAAACTTCTCCTGCTGCCGTTGAGTCGCCCGCTACTTCTGCTGCCGTAACTCCTTTGGCTGATAAGAAAGAAAAGCGTTCTGTAGTTGAGACTAAAGCTAAAGAAGAAACACCAAAAGTTGCAAAGGTATTTACGCTTAAACTTTCTCATTGTTTTTTAGCCAAAGGCATCTGAAGTTTCTTCTGAAAAGAAGACACCAGTTGCTGAGACAAAGCCAAAAGAAGTTGTTGAAGAGAGGCGCAATGATACTGCACCAGTTGCTGAAGAAGTTCGTGAACTACAATTACTTTTGAATCAAACAAGACTGAAGGCAAATGAGACACAGAAGCAATTACTGATCGTTACAATTCTCGTTGCTGTCCTTGCATTCCTGCTTGGGAAATTATTATAAAAAGTAAATCAACTTATAATTTAATACGTTCTATTTTACTTATTTAACTCCCAATAGTTTAACCTCAAAAGTCAAAGTTGCATTCTTTGGGATGTCTGGAGCAGCGCCCTTCTTTCCGTAGGCCAACTCTGGAGGAATAGTCAACTTTCTGACACCACCAACTTGCATGCCTTCAACGCCCATGTCCCAGCCCTTGATGACTTCACCTCTGCCCAAAGCAAAAGTGAATGGCTTTCCCGTGGTGTTTGAGTCGAAAATCTTTCCATTCTGCAATTTGCCAATGTAACGGACATCAACCTTCTTTCCCTTCTTTGCGCGAGCACCATTACCAGCTAACTTATCTTCAATGACTAATCCATTAGGAAGAGTCTTCTTTTGAGCAGACTTCTTTTCGTTGTCCTTTGCTTCCTGGTCGAAGCTGACTTGCTTCTTTAGTTTTTGAGCTGGAGCTTCAGATTCTGCTGCAGCATCCTTTTCCAAAGGGCGCTTCTTGTTTTCAACAGGAGCAGGCTTTTCATTCTTCTTTTGTTCTTGCTTTTGCTTTGGCTCTTGCTTTGGTTCCTGTTTTTGCTTTTTTGCAGGCAATTGTTTCTTTTCTGGAACTTCCTTCTTCTTTGGCTCTTCCTTGACAGGAATCAAAGCAGGCTCAGTGTCTTCAACAGCGGAATCAACATCCTCTTCATTTTCAGGCAACTCGACAATCTTTTCTTCATCAGAGATACCATCGGCCATATCAGAATCAATTTCTTCGTCTTCCTCAGCACTGTCGTACATCAACATGTCCTCTTCATCGATATCACTTCCGTACATCTCAGAAGGATCCATTGAGTCGAAAAGGAAGTTACCAGCCAAGCAGAAGGTGTTCTTTCCTGTAACCTTGAAAGAGACATTAGCACCAGCATCCAACAACACGTCTAACTGAGCCTGTTCAATCTTGCCAGGAATTAAAGAGCACAAAACAATTGGTTCATCACCATCAACCTCCAATATCAAAGAGCTACGTTCATTTGATTCAGTCTTTGCAGCGAGAGCGACATTAGACAAACGTAAAGGAAAGTCCAATTCCTGTTCCAAAGAAGCATTTGGTTCAACTAAACAAACAGACGCGTTAAATCTTTGACTTATTAATTCGGAAGGTTACCATTTAGTGCGAATAATGATTGTGCCATTTTGATATTCGATCCAAAAAAAAATGGAAAAAGGATTCTCCTTTGAAAAGCGCGCCGATCCCCAACAGAATCAACCGAAAATTTTTTCTTTCGCTAAAGAATTATGGTAAGTTAAATTCCTACTTGGAAAATCCGCGTTCAGAATGCGTCAAGTCGATTCGCTTATGATGGATATGAAGTCCTTCTGGTTGATCAGTGGCGCACACGAACGCATTCATGCTATTAATTAGGACAAGTTGCTAACCATTTTGTAGCCAGCAAAGAAGACTTTCAGAATAAAGAAGAAGCTTGCAAAGAAGGCAAAGCAGAACAGACCTCTTCCACAGTGGGTTCGTTTGCGTACTGACAACACGATCCGTTACAACTCAAAGCGCAGACACTGGAGAAGGACAAAGTTAGGTTTCTAATCACAGAGTCACTTTACTTCGACATCCTGCAGAGCCAATAAATTGGATTCAGAGAGATTACTTTTTTCGTAGTTGCGAATTGCTTTGTCGCATAATCAAGCCATTAAATGCGTTCCATCAAAATCAGAGCATTCAAACATGATCTTGTCTTCGCGAATTAATCGGAATAGGCGCATAGTAGTTATTCTATTTTCGCTGTTTCAATGGTGTTGATTTACGATTACTCTGTTGAACTAGCGAAACTGTGCCCCGATCAGGATTACCGCTTTGTTGGAACATCTTTAGCGCTTTATCTTCCAACTTGGCAACTTCATTCCGACTGAGGTTTATCCGGAGTGCAGCCTTCATGACTTTATCTGCATCCAAGTATGATTCTGGTATGTGCAGTAGAAATTGCATTATCTCTACACTAGAAGGACAATTCTTGAGAAGATGATCTAGAACACATCAGCTACGAAATCACTAATTAAGTACCTTTAACAATTTGAAGTATTGCAAGCCCGACACGAAACAGGACCTTTATCCCTTCACAATAAAACATATCCCACACTCGCAGCACGGTGTTCCAAGGGACTGACATTGTATAAAGAGTCAAAAACCATTGTGTCATGTAAACTATAGGATCCACGTCGTTCTTTTGCAGATGTTTAGCAACTGCAGGAACATATTTGTGTGCCAGAGATTCAAAAATCGCTGCGTGAACACGAAACCGGTCAAGAGAAGGTGTGAAATAACCCTCACAGTAATTTTCAAGAGTTGCCACTAATAACCAGAAAGCATCTTCTGCAGGCATTTGCATCAACATTAATCCAGCTAAAACACATTAGCCTCTCATTGCATAGTCAGCATTACCTAATCGACCCATGCCCTGACAATATCCAACAGCTGGATTATAGTGTGCATATGCTTTCAGTATTTTGAATAGATCTATCTGACCTTGACTCCCTTTTTGCCTGAAAAAGAAATGGTCCGGATAACAACGATCTATGTCTCGCTCTATGACATCGTAAATAGGAAGAGGAGGTTTCTCACAAAGAGTTTGAAAGAGTTTAGGCTTCCTTATGAGTCCTGCCCCACTGAGGTTCATCCAAATAGGCGCCCTTAAAGATATTGGTAATCCTTCTCTACAAAGTAGTTTGATTTGATTCGGATTCTTTGTAGAATACTCAGCCCAATTCTCCAGAATAACAATCCATTTACTTTCCAGTTTCCTGAGTTTCGCTAAAGACTGTTTTGAAGCAGATTGTCGCAGTTCGTTTTGTGCCTTCTGAAGATTCTCCTGCGTATAAAACCCAAAATCATCCACCATTCCCCTTCGCTCTATGAGTATATCTTCAAGTCGAGGAATAACTAAATCTTCTTTTGGCTGTGACGTAACTTCTTCTGGATTACTCGTGGCGAATGTGTTGGAAGTGTTCTCTACTGGGGATGTTGGCGATACAACATTCGGGTGGCCATTATCATTCTCAGCATCAGACGCAGCACCAACCACATTAGTTAACGTAGAAGTCTTAATTCTGTTCAAAGGCACAGGACCTTCATCATTTGGTTCTTCATAAGATACTATCCTATCCTCATCCATCGTAACATCAGTCTGAAACAGACTCCGCTGAGTAACGAGCAAAGCAGTATTCAGCATCGCAACACTTTCTGGTCTTCCATGAGGAATCGTAGGAAATGTTGGACTGATTAGAGAAGATACTTCGCTTTGATTTGTTGTGTGTTTCTCATGGACTTGATAGCTCTGACTTATCTGTGGAGCATCAGCATCAGGTGCAGCAATGATATCATCCGGTGGACCCTCTGAAATAGTCGACATACCGTTCGTCTGATGTTCCTGTTCTTGTGGTTGTTCCATTTCAGGTTCCTTCATGCCAGTAAATTCTAGTCAAAGTGTCAATCTGTAGAAGTTTCCAAGAATCTTCTTTTCGTCAATTGTCGTTGTCGTATTTTGGACAAATCAATCAGAAATGTCGGCGCTTTGGAAGACTCTTCGTCAACAGTGGTACGAACACCCGGCATGGGCGTACTCCGTCTTTATCGGTGTTTCTGGTTAGTTTTGTGTTTATTTATGTGTTACTTATCAACTGAAGGACTTATAATTGGATTTGGAGTTCCGCCAATTAGACGATCTCTTGGATACAAGCCTGTGGATGATCCACCAAGAACATACCCTTACCCAGAGAAAAGGCCATACCCTTCTGGATACTCTGATGTAGCACCAACTGTTCGTTAAAAACATCGAAAGCGGACAAGTAAATAAAGACTATTTATGTAATTTAAAGGCAGAAGATAACGTGGTTATCGCTACGCTGCTTAAATGCTTTCTTACGCGTTGGTGGAGGGAGTTGCATCCACCTTTGCTTTATCTTTGTTCTTTTTCTTCTTGCGCTTTGTCTTTGCAGGTGGAGTCACAACGATTGTTTCATCATTAGTTGCGTCTGGGTTCATTTGATCTTCTTTTAGAACATGATACACCTTTTTGGATGGACCCTTCAGTGTTTGTAATCGTTGCATCATTGGGGAATCAGCTGGAACTTCATGCAAATCAAGTTTTGCTATTGGAATACTCTCGACATCATTCGCTTCTACAGATTCAACTTTAGCGGTCTTGAGATAGAAAGGATCTTGAGCAATTTGTTGTTGTCTCATCTGTAATCTTCTTTGACGTTCCGCCTCCTCATCTTCGTTAGACTTTTCTGAAACTGGAGAAGTTAATGGTTTAACATTCTGTATTGTAGCCTTTTCATTATCAACAACATTAGCTGTGAGATTCTCCCAATTTTCATTAAATGGAGTTTCCAAATCTAGCCCAGAGGATTCTACTCCAGATATTCTTGACAGAGGAAGCGAGAATCGATTCTGTTCCAAAGTCTCAGATGATATCAATGCTGCTTCTGAAGAGTATTTAAGTAACGAATAACAGTCAGAAACTTCTGGGTGATCCTTATTTTGTTTAAGGAATGCTTTTAGATTACTTTGAACAAATTCTGACACGATGTCAGGATATTTCCAACAAAGTTTCGATAAGCAAAGTAGCAGCGATACATGCAGAGTAACAGGTAAAGATTTAGAATTGAATAGAAACAACATCTCCATATCATAGTTGGATAAACTACTCGGATTAAAGTATTCTCCAAGCACAAGATATCCTCCAGCAAGTGCATTCAAATTCAAATACAGGGATTTCCTCTTCCTTCTTGTAATCACTAGACATAACTTTTCACACATGAATGGTATCAAATCAGGAACTCTTAGCGCTAGTTCAATAAAATGTTTAGAAATCACTTCACCACAAGATAATCCACTGATTTTAACAAATTCCAACAAAGTTTCAACCAGCCATTCAAAATCATCTACACGCTCGTAGAAATTGTGGGTTAGATTGCTTATTATACATTCAACTATCTCTGATACACCCTGGATTTCGATTACTGTCTCTTTTCCTAGAATTACATTCTTCATGATTTCTTGAACAGACTCTTTAGCAGAACTTTTATCCATAATTGTGCAAAGCAAACGAGAAGCAGACAGTTTCACAGCTAAATTTCCATCATTCAAACACACAAGCACGATCCCTCTTATCTTGTGGCTATGGCTTGGTTTCTGTATCAATAGCTTCTGTAATAGATTCAGACCGACATACTTTAAATTCTGATCTGAACTAACAATAAACGCTTTAAGCTTCTCCACGCAAATATTCTCCAAATCCGGAGAATCCTGACTTAATAGCATTTTCCCTTCGACTATCGAATGGATACATTCAAACATGACGCTCATAGCAGCTGTTGTTTGAAGCAGTTCATGGAGCGCAGGCAGAACTTTCTTTGCTAATCGAGTTTCCAAAGGAGATAAAACAGCAAATATCTTGACAATCTTGAGAAGCATCAAATTATTCTTTGAGCTTTTCATCAAGTTGAACAGCAGCGGAGAAGCTGTTAATATTGTTTCCCATCGACCAGCAACATCTTCCAACAGCAAATCAAACAAAGCGCTTACAGTAATCCCTGCGATATTTTCATCCTCATCTGATAATTTGTCCTTTAAGCGCTTGAATACGTCATGAAACAGCTCCGGCATGGAACCAACCATTTTATACACGACCACAACAGCCTTACGCCTAATGGGCGTCTTAGAATGACCAAAAAGTTTTAGAACGTCTTCAAACAAGGCACTAGCGAGCTCCCTGTTCGTAATAGAGGACAGGAACATCAAAGCAAGCTCAACTTCGTAAGCAGCAGGTGAACTCAAGTCTTTTCGAAGTAAATTAACCGCCAAAGTCAGAAGTTCTGAATCTGATCTTATTCCAAGTGCTCCAGTTAAATATGCCATCTTTTTGTATTCCGGATTGAATGCTGCCATTACTTCTAACACATGAAATGTAGACCATTCAATATCGTATCCAAGAATGTGAAGCTACAAAGCATTAACGCAAGAACCCTTCATTAGAGCATTTACATAAAGCAACTTAGCAACTGCATTAGATTTTATGTCGATATCTTTCTTTTGTATTTCTTTCCGTATATCCAACAGGCCTGCATTGATAAAAGCATCCTCATTGTGTTTATTTGCTCGAACACCTCTGATCAGATCCTTCTGTGTGAGTTCAAACATCAAACGGGAGTGAAGAAAGTGGAAAATTTGAGGCAGGTGCTTATGGACTTGGGTTTATGGAAGCAAGATCTGCCTCGGGACCTCAAAGATTATAATTTAGCATGCGATCTTTCGTGATACTATACCAAAATGTGTTTGTTTGATCGCCGTCTAGTTTTACATTTCTGACTTCAAGCTTAAAGATTCCCAATAATGAACACCGGCAGTAAAAAATTTAACCTGAAATTGGATGCTCTTCCCAATTCTGTGAACTCATCTACAGCAGAGTCGGACAAGAAGAACGATGGACTTCCTCTGAATCTAACAAAATATGTGTAAGACGCTTCTTGTGCTTTTCGATGATATTAAACTTTACCGATTTAGAGATCCCAGCGGAAAGGTTTATTATTAATATAACGGAGGGCTAAACGATATAGTTGTCCTTTGTGGGAAAGGCAGTTTTACATGCAACCGGAGTGGACTTCACAGAAGGAGACTCATTCAGGATAAATTTCGCAGAATTGGAAGTCATTGAAGAAATAGGCAGAGGACAGTTTGGCGTTGTTAGCAAAGTGTTCCATAAACCTACGAATGTAATGATGGCCATGAAACAGATCAGGCTGGAAATTAGTGAGGCTGCGTTCCGACAGATTATTATGGAACTCGATGTTTTGCATAAGGCACATAGTCGGTTAATTGTAGACTTTTATGGCGCATTTTTTCTCGAGTCTTGTGCGTATATTTGCATGGAGTATATGGACGCAGGATCTTTGGATAGATTGTATGGATCTGGTTTAGATGAGAGGATACTCTGTCGGGCGGCAAAAAGTATTGTGCATGGTCTTAAGTTCTTAAAAGAAGAAATGTCAATTATTCACAGGGATGTGAAACCATCAAATGTTTTGGTGAATCTTCAGGGAGAGATTAAGTTATGTGATGTATGCCTCAGAACTTAATAAGAAACTTTCTAACTCTTTGGTAGTTTGGTGTGAGTGGTCAGCTTATACAGAGTATGGCAAAGACAAATATTGGATGTCAGACTTATATGGCTCCAGAGCGAATTGCTGTTAATCAGGAACTTGAATCATACTCAGTCTCATCAGATGTTTGGAGTTTAGGACTGACACTATGGGAAGCAGCAGCAGGAAGGCATCCATTTTTGAATTCAAACTATGATTCTCTGTTTGCGCAGTTGAATGCGATCGTCAATGAAGTTGTTCCTGAGTTGCCAACTGATAAGTTTTCAAGTGAATGTCGAGACTTTGTAAATCAGTGGTAATATCTTTCTTTCATACTTTAATGCGATTTACTGTAGTTTGTCGAAAAATCCAATGAAGAGGCCTTCTTACAAACAGTTATTGGAACATCAGTTCTTTATTATGCATTCAGAAGATCAGGTTGATCTTGCCCTTTGGGCTAAACAAGCGCATGAAGAATACCTGAAAAAAGTAAATAAAAATTAAGCAACCGAATTCGGAATCACTTTTATTTGGTCTCATTTTGTACATTGTCTTAAAATTAAAACTTTCTTTGGTTTCTTGCCTCTATCATTCGTTCTCTCATTGAAAACTTTTGTAGTAAATACGGGCGAACATCTTGTTGTGTTGCCGCTAATGGCCGGAGAAAATTCAACAACTTTGGTAACTCATTATCCTCTGGTTCAGCAAACCAACTCTTGATAGGTATACCATTCTCAACTTGAAAACTAAATGCTTCAACAGCATTATCAACTATTATGACTCTTGATAAGTCTCTTCCTAGAACTCTGAGATCTTTAACAAATGTACCATCAACAGGAACACAAGAATCTCTAAACAATCGATATCTAACAAAGTTAAAGACACAGCAGTTATAGTTTCTTACTTGGTCCATTTTCGGCCAGGATCCATTAAATCAAGTAATTTATCTGCATAAATCTTTTGAGATGCAGTGAATATAACCACTTCGAAAGTTTCTGATGCCCTCTCAAGAAACTCGATTACATATGGGCGTCTACAATTAGAACATATTTTTTAGGAACTTACTTTTGAGCAAACACTTCAAAGTTTCTGTTTTCAAACGGGACGTTGAACTTGATATCATAATGTGGTAGTTTTGATCGATCAATGGAACAATGGACCAGGGTTTCGTCAAGGTCCAGAACGAGTGTCATTTTGTTTCTGGTTGTTGCATCTTGTGGAGGAAGATAAACAGGTCCTTTGTAGTCACTTTTGCCCTCTGAGAGCTCGTATACCCAAGCAAGACTAAAGAGTTACTTCTTCATGGAATGAAAGTCTTACGCATCAACTGCTTCTTCTGTGTCCAAGTCAGTGATATCAAGATCTAAATCTTCGCCGATGATCTTCTGAGAAAGACTTGCTTGCTCTATATTCGTTCTCTCTTTGATATGAATCTCAACGTGCTTCTTTGTAACCAATTTATCATTAATGACTTCTGTTGTTTCTTCAATATCCATTGTGACAACTTGCTCATCAACTTCCATGCTCATTTGCTGCAACTTCTGCTCTTCGATAGACTTTGCATTAGCACGGGTAAAGTAACGGTGTTTCACAGGTGTCAAGTGATATGGACTGAATAGAACACTGGAAGCATCATCTTCGGAGTTGGCATGTCTTCCGCGTCTGCGTTTTGTAGCATCAATAGCTTCATGACCCGTTGTAATCTTCTCTTGACTCAAATTGGGAGTAAGAGCACTGAGACTTGTCAAAGATGAGCTCTTTGTTGAGACAGATGCTGGAGCCATATGATTAGCGAGTGTATTGTTCATATTCTGATATGGCGGAGTTGTTTCAACTTGTGAGCCAGAAACCATACCACCGATAGCAGCCTTGACGATATTCTGAGCACTCGCATGGTTGCTGTTATTGTTAAAACTTAATTGTCTGCGAACATGATGATTGTCTGTGTTCATGGCTGTGACCATACCACCTCTTTGCTTTGTCCGTGGAGAAGTGAACATGAAACCATAGACTCCGTTAGCTTTGGAAGGTGAAACAGCGACATTCTTGCCCTTCTTTGAGGTTCTCTTCTTCGAACTGGATGAAGCTGATGGACTCTTTGCTGTCGATCCATTATTCGTAATGTGGCTGTTGTTTGAAGTCTTGTCGGTTGCAAGCGTTGCTTTTGTCATATTTGCTACTGAGTGCCCAATGTCTTACAAAACACTGAGCTTTAAACAGAAGCAAAGGAATTTATATATTCTACAAACTAAGAGCGGCTGATACTTTAATAAGCAGCAGTTGCTGTTGTTGTGTTAAGAAGAGTTGTGGTTGTTGTTTGTGTTGATGTTGTTGTCACAGGCGAGAGTTCTCAAAAGGTCGAGTCATAGGACCAAGCCATGTAGCCTCAGCCAAACGGTTTCCAATTGATCTATAAAAACCATGAGACTATTAAGGGCTTGCTAGAGTGAGTTTGTTTCTAACGAAAGAGTCCTATTATCGTTTATTACTCAGAAAGTGTCGCTGAGTGTTTGAACATGCTTCATTGCAGCAGAGCTACAGTTACAGCGCCTGTGAAACCATAATTGTCCTTCAAAGTGAACCTTCAACATCTTTTCTTTAAGCGAAGTTGTGATGTCAGGGAAAGAGTTGATCGTGAGGAATTTAAAGTCAATTAAGGGCAGAATTGAAGAATTGGCCAAAGCCAGAAAAGTGACGCTTGTCGCTGTGAGTAAAACGAAACCTTCTTCTGATATTCAAATATGCTACGATGAAGGGCACCGTGACTTTGGAGAGAATTACGTTCAAGAACTGCTTGAGAAGAGCCAACAGGTACGTTGCATATCACTTGTAGCAAAGTTTAACGCTTTGGATGGCTGTGTAGCTTCCTGCAGATATCAACTGGCATTTCATTGGCGCTTTGCAGTCAAATAAGATTAAATTACTTGCACAGATACCAAATCTTTACGCTATTCATTCAATTGAGTCTCAAAAACACGCTGATGCTGTTAACAAGGCTTTCAATGGCAGAAACCCTCCTTTGAATGTATTTGTCCAAGTTAATACAAGCCAAGAACAATCGAAACACGGCTCAGATCGTCAAAGCGCTTTGGATTTGGCGAAACACATTATCAAAAACTGCTCAAATGTAAAATTTATGGGATTTATGACAATTGGGGCACCAGGTCGAAGTGAGAGCGAGAGGCCTAATCCAGACTTTGTTTCAATGCAAGAATGTCGTGATGCTTTGCTGAAGGACTTCACTGAAACCGACTGCTTTCTCAGTATGGGAATGTCTTCTGACTATGAGCACGCCATAGAAATGGGCAGTTCATTTGTCAGAGTAGGATCATCCATATTTGGAGCGCGTAATTATTCAAAATGAGGGTTTGCTGGTGTTTTAAGTCGGAAGGACTTAGGCAAATAGATTATCACCACTAATAATTGTAACTTTGCTCTCTGCTTTTAAAGAAAGATACCATACTTACGATTTAGAAGGAGTGAATCGACTTGAGACAAGAGCGTTGCATTTGCGCTGTCGAAGATCCTGTTTCAAACGCAAATTTTTACTCAAACAAAGGCTGCACTTGAATACTTCAAATGGAAACTGAAGAGGATATATTATCTCCAACAGGAGGAGGCAGTGGTAGCATTGGCGATGGTGATGATTTGCCTGAGACTACTCCGATTGTAGATGAAGTTGAAGCTGTTGAAGAGAACCCTGCTGGAATCAAGAAACTTGCACCCGCACTGAGCAACAATAAGTCCAATAGTGCATTAGTGGAAGATCCTGATGATCCTTTGAACAAATCCAATTCAATTACTCTGGCTCAACTAAGAAACGCTGTCAAGAACATGCCACACAAGAAGAAGATCCAAACCATGCTTGAGTTCGATTACTCCGACGAAGACAGTTTCACAGTGGAACTAGACGAGTTCTTTGGTAATATCAAGATCATAGTGTAACTGAATGTATATTAGGCGGTGGTGTAGAAAAGGCGGAAATTTCGGCACTTGGGCGGACATCTGTTGCTGCGATCGATGATTTGGAGTTAATTCAAGAAGAACTGGAAATTAAGTCTTCGGAAAAACGGATATCAGCACTCAAAAGACTTCTTTACATTGCTCTTGGAACATTCAGTAAGGTAGACAATGATGTGCGACTTGTGGAGAGTGTTAAATTTAACAACTTGCAATTGCTTCAGCACAAGTTCCTTTTAACGTATCATCGATTGCTTCAGATGGCTTTTGGAGAATTAAAGAACATATCACGAGATGATTTGGTTTCTGCTGAGGCTGTTTGTGTTGAGGTTGAATTAATTTTGAATCTGATCTTTCTTCTCATTCATGGAAACAGTCTGACAAAGTTAAAGTCTGATGATTCCCCATCAGCAGAACAAGAGCAATTAATGCATTGTTTGCAGGAATTTATCGGTTTGAATCCGAGTTTTACTATTATTCTACTACAAATGCTGTTATACTTGAACGACAACACTTGGAACCCGTTTTTGCCTATTAAGAAAATAATTATTTTGCAATGGAAATGTTCCTTAGTCATATTTGGTAGTTTATCAGATCATACAGAGTAATTCTTTATCTTTTCGCTTTAATTCACCTTTAGGCATAAACGAATAGTCAGGGAGCAGGTTTTTAAGCTGAATTATCAAATTGATTTTGATAAGTGTTTAACTGCACCTAAACTCAATTACAAAGAGTATCTTGCAGCAGTCGATAGCATCAAGTCTCGGTTTCCTTCTATACCTGGAGACTTCGATCAAGCGTTATTGTCAAAAGAGACTTTGTTTTACTTGGAACTGCTAGACAGATGTTTTCCATTCAAACCCGTTTCTCCAAATGAGAGCAATGATAATATTCCGCATGAACAAAAGGAAGACATGAATATGAACAATAATGAGAATACCGCAAATGAAGTCAATCCAATAGTATTGTATCCAAGCAAAGCAATGAACGAAGCGATAACTGTTCTTGCCAAACACCTTTTTATTTCGCCTGCACAAATCCAATATACTGAAGAAAGCAAGATTTCGAAAAAGGAACCTACAGCGATTTCCTCACGAGATTCATCTTATGACTCTTTGGAAATGATATCGGAGGCTGCAACTGTAGAGCATTTAGTACCAAGGATCAACACGGATAAGTTCATACATGAATGGGCGTCTTCAAATTCGGATACTTCTTTGATTGCCGCCCGGCTCGGGGCTTGGGAGGAGTTTTTTGCGCTTGTTTATCCACATATGGCTTCACATTTGGTCATGCTTCTGAAAATTTTGCTCTCGGTTAATACCGACTCAGCATCAGGTTCAAATCAATCTGCTTCTATTTCACCACTTATTCAGAATGTATTAGATAGTCTGAGCAACACTAGAAAAGGTCAAAAAAGCGATTCATCAAATCTTGCTCAAAGTATTGTTTATATGGAGACAAAACGGAATCATGAAATTGTTTCCAAAGCGATTCTTTCTCATATTTTATTATTACTGAAACATGCAAAGAATTTTCACGTGCTTCAGTTTGAGTATATCTCACAGCTTCTGGTAGATGCAAACTGTTTGCTTTTGATTTTGAAGATTGTTAATCAAGATTTATCGCTATCGATTACCAAAGGAGCTGGTGATTTAGATGATTTTCTTCTCTCAAAGTATATTCTGTCTAAAAGCTCCAACTCTCAGGCTGCACAAAATGCTAAAGAAAAAGGTTCACTAGTTTCACCGTCGGTTCCGCAGTTTGACAGTGATTCTTCAGTTACAGCCTCTCCAGAAACTGGCGTGAACAATCGATGCTTCTTTTCCGCTATTAATTTGATGAGAATTCTTCAAAAGCTTACAAAAAAGAAGCAGCATAGGTAATTTGTCGTGTCATTTGAAGCTAATAGTTAAGGATAAACATTTTGATACAATACAAGTTTGCAGCGATTGTAAAAAAGACATTTAAGATAAGTCATCCCATTCTGGATAGATACAACTATAAGTTATTACGAAGTATCACAACATTCATGATCAGAAAATGGAAGCAAACGAACATGAAACTAATCACGGGAGTTTACATGAACGTCAGACCAGATATGATAGATAGTTGGATGCTGCGATCATCGCAAGATCAGAACTTTGCTTCTTCGACAGCTTCAACGATGGGAACAAATGGAGCAGCAGCTGCAACAAGCTCTGGCCTCGGGGGAAACAGCCTTGTGACTGAACGCGTTATTGAAGAAGCTCAGCAGCAAGAAACTATTCTTCGGAGACTAATCAGTAATTATTGTAACAGAATGTATGTTGAACCAGAGAAAGCGTCCAGAAGAAAAGAATCTGTCGCAGGTCTGTCGGTTCGGTCATCTATTAATTCACCCAAAACCGCAGGAACATCTTCCGTTGAACGAGATGCTACGTTGTTCAATTTACAAAATGATTCAGTACTTAGCGGTGAAGGAGAAGGAAGCATGATGGACGAGTATGATGTTGAGCTTGATGAGCTCTTTATGAAAAACTACGAGCAATGGCTAGAGGATGAAGTATATTCAACAACTGATAGTGACACAGATGAACCATTTGTGGGCGACCAGTTATTATCTCAACTGAATTTGGACAACAGTGAAGCCACATCCGGGGAAGTAGTTCAATGATCACAGAGTTTCAAGTAAATTTTCGTTACCATTTTTAAACTTTTGCAGCATTCTGCTAAAATAGAAGGACCGAGATAATTCATCTGGTAACTCTTGCAACATTTCTAAACATTTTGAAACCGCCTTATCAGCTTGAACAGCAGGAACTAAGTCTTTGTTTCCATACAAATCCTTGTTTTCATACAAAGACTTTTCGTAACGGCGCCAAAATAAGTTAAGAGATATTGAAGGAACATCACTTCCATCTAAGACCGACATGTTATGAAACCAAAACGAAGGGATGTATAGAATGTCGCCCGGTTTCAGGACTTGAATCCATGCCTTCTTTAAAGCTTTTTTCAATGAATCCGGTAGATTGCTGCTAAACAAGTCTGACGATGGGCAACTACTAGAGTGAATATCAGGAGGTAGCTCTAGATCAGCATGACACTCAGGAGGAAAAAGCACTGCAATCTTCTCAGAGCAAACTTGTAATAAAACATTATCCATCGCATCATAATGAGTCCATAGTTTAAGCCCCGGAGATGAAATTCTCAACACAGAGGAAAAGAATTTCTCGTCTGGCTTTGGGACAGAGTTGGAATTCAGGCTTTTCGAACACATTTCTGTGATGTATTCTGGAACTTTAAGTTGATCTTGAAGACACTCGAATGAAGTGGTGAAATCTGCAGGAACCTTTCTTGGATTTTCTCCAATTGATCTTAGATAAAGCACTTCATTATCTTGCGCATGGAAAACATTCTCTATAAATTCTTCCCATTCCATGAACTGATACTCAAAATTCTTTTTGCCCCCAGAGAAATTAAGCGCTTTCTGTTGTGACTTATGAACACTAATCCTTCCTTGAAGCTCGCCGTTTCTAACTTTTTCCATCCAAAAACGTTTTTGTTTCCACAATTCTGTGCATGATCCTATATCAGCACCGCTAATCACAAAAGGAACAGCTTTGTCTAGTAAGGATGCAAACACAGATGATTTCATTTCATTATGCGAAATCTTATCGATCAAGTTAGCCGATTTTACCCAATTAAGCATAAGTCTCTGTTTCCAAGAAGGTATTGATTCCAAAGGAATTTCAATTTCAATTATTTCTTCCTCAAAACGACTACCCATAGAAAAACACACTAATCCCCCTCCAACAACCTTGAAAGCCAAGCGCTCATCCTCGAATTTTACATCTGTCACTGAGTGGTTGATCAGAACATTGGTCTGTAGTCCGTCAATATTTAAATGAAACACAGTTTGACTCTCAGAATCGATTACAAACAGAGGAGATCCGTCGACGACATCTGGATGAACACCACCAATACAAATAACCCTTCGATGTGACAAAGCAATCATTCTATGACCATAAACTCCTGCAAAAATACTTGATTCATTGATGTTGAAGAAAAGCTTCGTCATCTCACCGCTAACCAAGTTTATAACATAACCTGTACGGTTGATCTCATGTCGTTCATTCAAGCCTCCAAATACAAACAACTCCTCATCTGATAGCTGTACAATAGCATGGCGCTGTAGTTTAGGCAGATTTAATTGTGGAATCAAACGTTGCCATTCATTTCGTTCTTGTTGAAAGAGCCATAAATCTCCAAATGTTTCCTTTCCGTTTGTTCCTCCATAAACTATCAAGCAATCAGATAGTTTCTCTTCATTTAAAGTAAACGACTTAGACAAAACCATTGACTGATGATAACGGGGTGACGGACCAACCTCTTCACTTGGACAAATGACTCTGTAGTTTCCAGTCGAAACATTAACGGCTACAAGATCGCCTGAACATTTTCCAGGTGAACTTCTTCCACCAAAAACAATAATTTCATCGCCAATAAGGACAGATGAGTGATACATTGACGCAGGCATCTCATTGGCAATCTCAGCAACTTTAGTATAATCTCCGTTATCACGAGAGCTAATCAATTGAACGTCATTCCTTCGAACGAAAGCAGCATCTTTTTCTGATGATCCATAACCGCCAATTAACGAAATTGTATTGCCTTTTAAAGCATGGGCAGTGTGGCCCCATCTTTTAAGCGGGAAAGCAGACCGTTTCACTGTGCAATTTCTACCTGAGAATTCAAAATTCTTCTTCTTCTCACAAGCATCTACAAAGTGTGGAATCCTTATAGAACCATTTGTTCCATAGCCAACAAAATAATGCTTGCACTTGGTGTGCCATTCCTCATACTCATCAAATGGCTCAAGTCCTTCAATATAATTCTTTTCTTGCCAACTTATTAAACAATCCCAATACTGGTTCATATTAACTACAGACGCATTTTGATATCCAAGAACATCCTTGATCCTCCGTAATTGATCTTCTTCTTTGGGATACTTATAGATAGAGAAAATAGGTGCAAGCTTCTTCTTGAAGTGACTTATCATTTGCTTCCCGAAAACATCATCTGGATAAATTTGTTCATACAGAACAAGCATAGAATCACTAAAATTCTTTGAGAACCATTTTAAAACATTATCAGCATCTTCACTCGGCATATACGTCAAGACACATTCGGAAATGATCAAAGTAGGATTGCTAAATGAGAAGTTGTACACCGTCTGCAACTTTTTAACTAAATCAACTGTATCGCGAACATCACAAGTGAACAAGTTGTACTGACTAGAATGTTCAGAGGTCCAATCCTTTAGCGTCTTGTCATTATCAATAGCATTTCTCTTCACGGAAACGACATCTGGCAAGTCAATATCAATAACGGACACATTATTATGCAGTAGCCCACACATTTTCAAACGACCAAATATGAAGTCATAACCGCAACCAACTGAAATTATCTGCTTTGTGCACGAAGAATCTGCCTCTTCCAAGAACCATTCTACTGCGCGATTTATTGCAGTCTGACGAATATAATATCCACTAATACAAATGAACGATTCCAGAAGGTGTCTTACCGATGAATAAGAGGTGCTCTGCGCGATATTTTCCCGTTAGCAAGAAATGGTTTGTACAGAGTTGATACTTGATCATTTGATAGCCCCGTATAACCGCGTAGTTCCATCGACGCTTTGCTCATGAAGCAACTGGAATTCGTTGCTAAACGTAAATTAGTTGGTTGTCGCTAAGCCCACCTTGAACAGAATCCAGATCAACTTGTTTTGCGCTTCCTGTCATTTATAGGAATCATTTCAATACTGGAAATGTATCGTGTAGAGCCCTTCTTCAAGTCTATTGAAACCTCTGAAAGCATTGAAGACGAGGCCAAAGCATTCTTTAATATTCAGGATGTTCCTCAAGCATCAAGACCTTATGTTTACGCAAATGTTTTAACATCTTTGGATGGCAAGCTAGGGTTCACAGAATGTCAGATGGCTAAGCCTGGATCCCTAATTAATTCAGATACTTCTCGTGCTGCTGATTTCGCATTCCTTAAATACTCGTGGTCCCAAGCTGACGCAGTCTTGTTAACTGGTGCGATACTTCGTCATGAACCCGAACTCGAAGGTTGTATGGGAGAAGTCAACAAACCACTACAAATTATACTCACAGAATCCGGTGATATTGATACAAAACATCAACTGCTGAATTCTGGGTTACGATGCATCTTTGCTGTTCCTTCTGCAACATATTCTCACGTGTCCCAGAAGTTCCATAAGAACGAGATTATTGAATTCTCATCATTCGATAAGTTACTTACGAAACTTTCTAACGACTTTGGAGTTAAAAGGCTGAATGTATGTACTGGCGGGATTGTCTTATCTCAATTAATTTCAATGAACCTCGTGGATGAAGTGAGACATTCGATATCTTTGAAACTAGTTGGTGATTTCAATGGAGCTGGTCACAAAAATCCTTCTCTGGTTCCCTCATCGGTTGGAGACTTAAGCAAAGATTTGCCTGCGTTCACTCTTTTGGGTCTCAGAGAATTAAATCGAAATCTTCTGATACTTCGCTACTGCAAACTGAAACAGTGAGGAAACCATCTACGAATGGGAACCACAGTGTTGCTCATTTATGGGAATAATCATGCTTTATTTAAACCTTTTTGAATATGCTACAGTAATCACTTTATGCGAGGATACAGTCTATCAGTGAAAGTCTTGTATAGATTCTTGAATACCCATTTGTCGCCTTTCTCTCGCTTCATTTGCAAACAATAGACATTAGGTAAATGAGCTACAGAAAGAACTTCGAGTGTAAACGAGATATCTCTGCTCTTCTTTCCAAACAAGCCATTCAATTGCTCTGTGATACTCTTCATTGAAAGTCTTCTCTTTCCAATTTTACCTTTTGAAGAGTTTGACCATCTGAAGTAGTAACTGTTATCTTTTTCATCGTGAGTAACAATTATATCGCCGTCTGCAAATGTTCCAATTAGAGTGTGATCATCAGAAAACTCGACATGATCCAACAAACAATCCAAGCCAATTTTTATGAGTTCAGCTGGGTTTCTAGAAGAAACAGTCTTGCTATCGAGAATACCACAATGTTCTTTCGAAGAATACGAGGATATCAAAGGAATCTTATCCAGAAAGACCAACAATTCTTTTTTGACGGCAAAGTTCTCCTTGCCAAGTGACGAAAATTCAGGGTACTGAGCACTGGGACTATCGCCCGAAGATGTCGACGTCAAAGGAGGTGTCATTCCCATATCTGAAGCAGAGCTCGGAGAATCAGCGGACGTAGAATTAACAAATGAGAAGTTCTTGAGTCGGCTTGAAGGCACTCGTGCTGATAGAGGCGCAGATAACAATCTTGACCTGAAGCCGTGATCTGGAAAGTTCTCTTTCTCGAGAACACGAGGTGATGCTGATTTCGAACCCATAGAAACATTTGCAAATGTGTTGATCTTCAATGGCTGGCGGTTTTCTTGGTGTTCCAATGTAAACTTAGTTTCTTCCTTCCTTGACTGATTAAGGATGTGTGCAGCACTCGCTGGGACTGAATTAGAACGATCTCTTGAAGACTTGAGTTCGTCTGTCTCATCTGCAACATCTTCAAACGAAGTATGGAGTTCTCTGATTGCTGGTGCAAGCCAAGGATGAGTCACAATTTCATCCATAGAACATCTCTTCTCGGGATCATTTTCTAGCATGCGAAGTACCAAATGTTTAGCGTCGGGGTGAACGTGGGCTGGAAACTTCAATTCCGTGTTCAGAATATACCGATACAATAAATTAACATTGGAGCTATTAGGATTATCAGGATCATCATCATAAGGAAGATATCCACATAGCATAGAAAAAAGTATCACTCCGCAACTCCAAATATCTGCACATGTTCCCTTGTAGGAATCAGATAGAACCAACTCTGGGGCCGCGTAACAAGGTGAACCACAACTTGTTGACATTAAATCTGCATTAGATGTGAAATTTACAAACCCAAAGTCACTTATCTTGATGTTCTTGTGCTCGTCGAGAAGAAGATTCTCCAGTTTCAAGTCACGGTGAACGACGTCATGGGCGTGAAGGTATGCTACACCACTGATCAACTGAGCGAAATACCTCTTGGCCTCATCATTCTTCAAGTAAGTCTTTGCTAGAATATGATCAAATAGTTCACCACCAGAGCAGTATTCCAATACCATTCCCACATACTTTTCAGATTCCAAAACTTCATACAATCTGACAATGTGGCGGTAGTTCAGCTCTTGCATGATGGATATTTCACGCCATAGCTTCTCTTTACGGTTGTCAGAGGTCAAGATCGACTTCTTTACGAACTTTATGGCGAACTTTCGGCCCTTTTGATTAATTGCGAGCTTAACTTTGCCGAATTCGCCCTCGCCAAGCGTCTGAAGGAGATGGTATTCGCCAAATGTTAATTGGCCTCCCTTTTGAGCGAGTTTCGTCTGTTTCAGCTGTTTCATTATTCGATGGACGAAACAGGAATTGCGAGCTTGTGACAAACAGCCAGTTTTCGTGTTACGTTTTCCGCCAATCGAGCCACCGATAAGCCGTTACCTCAAATTTTGGGTTACAGGGACCAAATTGTATGACCTTCAGTTGTGCTTCGAGGGCTGCAGCTTTGGCAGTGACATATTCATAGAAGGTTATATCGCTCAGAGCTCCAGCTCAAGCGTCTACATGCTACGAGCTGGAGTGTGAATGCGCTTTCCTAATGGGGGTATATCTAGCTCGCTCTGAATCCTGCAATTTATGTTCATTCTGTTTACATGAGTTGAAACAGACAGTTTTGGGCGGTTAAAATCTGCAATTTAGATTGCTTAACTGTTTGGAACAGGAACATCAACGCTGCACGAAATATCAGGCAAGTTTTCTTGGATTTGAATGCAAATCGTGGTAAAAGACAGGTGATTATGCTTGCATATTTACTTGTACAGCCTCCACCAGCGTAGCCGAGAAATCGGCGATTCGTGTAACGCTCTTCTAAGTAAGATTTTGTTCTATTTGAACTAATCCTGTAGCGAAGGGCCAGTTATTTATTCCTCTAGCTTTTCATCAAGACCACTCAAAACTATCTTTTGTAGAAGTTTGCTATCGTCTGCGGATAATGATGTTATCATATTGGCCAAAGATTCAGAACGAAGAAGTTTAGCTTTTGCATTGATTAGCGTTTTGGTTTTGAGTTCGTCCTCCAGGAATTGAGCAACAAAACGATCATTTTCAAATACAATAGGCTCATTACCTGCAGCAGTATGCATGGTCTTCAGTAAATTTGTACATTCTTGTCTTGAAATCAGCTTCTTGGTTGAAAGTATTGAAGATTCCTTCGACAAGACCTTTCGTACTTCTTCTTCAAGAAGCCTGCTTTTTAATCTCCAATAGAAAAAACGATCGAGACTTTTCCCATTCAATGATTTCTCTTATGGCGCCTTTTGCTTTCATTCTATGCGGCTTATCATGAAGCTCAGCGAACTCAACACAGACTTGACTAACCATCGGCAACAATTTTCTTTCACGCTCTTCCATACGCTTTTTCACCTCCATGTTAGCAGGGTCTGAAGTATGCAAGCGTTTAAGTTCTGCGTACTCAGAATCCCATCTTTGAAGGAGCTTCAACTTTTGATATATTCTGCATTTAATCTCAACGATACCTTCTGGCTCTAAAACACCATCTCTGGAACTAGGATCAGCATACATCTCCATCATGTCTTCGTTAATCTTGGGGTCAACGACGACCCATGCGCCACCTCTAAGCTCGGCGTTTGGAGGCAAGTAAACAAAGACTGGTTGCTTGTAGTCTCGCAATTCATCAACAATCATAGCACCGAACTTCAGTATTTCGTTAAACATATCCATCATACCTCCAGAGAACCCTCTCCAATTAGCAAGAATG
The DNA here is from genome assembly GCA_023515795.1 of Amoeboaphelidium occidentale. Classification (NCBI taxonomy): domain Eukaryota; kingdom Fungi; phylum Aphelidiomycota; class Aphelidea; genus Amoeboaphelidium; species Amoeboaphelidium occidentale. The sequence continues at coordinate 16,000 of JALGPX010000017.1, read as the reverse complement.
AATAATGGTAACTGAGCACTTTCTAATTGTAAGGGTGCTCCAGTGAAGTTAAGAAGTGACTTCACGGGTTTAAACAATATCTCATATACCGGCCTCTACGCTGATAACTTCACATGTCACCAAATTGCCTTTAGTCTGCAAAAAAAACCCTCACGACGTAAACTTGTGGCTCTAAAGTTAGTCTTGCCCCTTTTTCTATCATTATGAAAAGTCCTAGCGACGCTGATTCTCTTTATCTCGCTCCCATAGCTCAGTTGGTTAGAGCGTGGTGCTAATAACGCCAAGGTCTCAGGTTCGAGCCCTGGTGGGAGCACTAGTTAAGTTATAATTTTGTTGGAAGTGTTCCTTTTTGGTCTCAGTCAGGATGGCGAAGGATTTGTAACTCTGGAAGTTACAAACTTGTGTTCAAATACAGGAGCGATTAATTAAATGTTTAATTTTGATGCTTCAACTATTGTTAAGTTGCACAGAGCCTTTAATGCATGAATGCTGGTGTAAATTGACCATTATCTTGCTGAAACTAGTAAATTTCTGCTTTTGATAACATTCCAAAAGAAAGATTAAAAAGTTTCAGTATCACACTCAAGATTACTCTGATGTTCCAAAACATCACACTCTGCTTTTACTAAACCCATTATGAACTTGATGTTTCTTGGTTGACGCGGTAGCTGAAAATTTTGCCCTGTGTCATCTGATTCGTCGCAACAACTGAATTCACTAATCAGAAAGTCTTAGCGCCAATTCTTTTCTAATTGCATAATGTCGTACACATCAGCGCATACATCAAAGGCTGATTTAGAGTCTTTGCTGAAACGCGTTGGAAATGAAATGAAACTGAATGCGGAAGTTCAACAAGAGCTTTTGAAAGCAACAACACAATACAAACATGCAGTGGAATCCTTGGCGGCAGCTTCTGATAAGATTGCTCAAATATGTGGGAAACTTGCCGTGAACACGATGTCTGCGTTCCAGACAAGCAAAGAGTATCGCATGGCTACCGGAAGTATGACCGTTGCTTCCTCTGAAGCTGAAACAAAGCAAAAGAATCTGAACTTGGCATTGCAACAAGTCGTGAAATTTCATACTTTATTGGCTCAACAGCAGCAGAACGTGTCACACTCGCTCTATGTTGATTTAGAGCGACCGATACAAACAAATTTGGCCAGTTTCAAAGAGGTCATTGCAAATTGGGACAAGGAACTGAGCACGGAGATGAAAAGATTACAACATGATATTAAACAAAAAGAGAAAGAAGCAAGCAACGTTGGGAAGAAGGTTGCATCAAAGGATATGAACAAGTTGTCAAGCTCTCTAGCTGAATTATCCATTAAGATCAACGAATTGCAGCATTTGAGACACGAACAAATCGAGAATGCTCTCGTTACAAACACACATCATTACTTTCTGGTTGCACATCACTTACAACAAGTTCTTAAAACTGAAGTTCATGCATGTCGAACTGTTTACTATCAGGATGGTGCTATTAAGTCAAAATCCAGAGATTCTCGTCTTACAATGAGCAATCAGGGTTCAGTCTCGTTACCAGCCTCTCCAGTTCGTCAAAATGTACCGTTCATCCACGAAAAAATGTCAAAGTCCTCCTTGGCGCTTCCTCAGGATATTTCATATGGTCACAACAACCAGGGATCTTATCCGAAATCGCCATTAAGTCCTATGGCTCCCGTTAGAAGATCAAGTCTTGACGACGATAAAGACGAAAAGGCTGCCGCCGCTAGTGCTGTTTCAAGTGTGAGAAACCCATCAATCATGGCTGAATATTTGCAGAAGCAACAAAAGAAATCCAATGTTGTTGATGGTATCCAACAAAGTGGTGATTATCCTGTTTTACGCAATCCTCCACCTCCTTTGAAAATGGCCCCTATAAAAACTTCTCCACTGCCGTCTATTCCTTCTAACCCTCATAGAAGAACTCAAATCATTCCTTCTGGTCTAAATGTCGAAGAACTCAACGAATTCATTGATAGCACTTTTGGATTAGATGAGAATGCTGAGACATTGCTAAGGACAGCTAAAACTGCGACAGTTAAAGGAGCTAAGATTAGCAAGGCTGAAATTGAGAAGAGGAAATCCAAGAAGCCTTTGTGGGAGTTGTCAACAACAGGTTCTTGTTTAAGCCCTGATGTCGACTCATTCAATAAGATGACACTATACGAAAGTTCTGATCACACATTCAAGTATGATTCTACTGTTGGGTATCAGGATACACTGAAGAGATCCACCATGGGCAAACAAACAATCATAAGTGATAACTCAGAAGGATCAATGTCCGGCGCCGAACTTGTTCTGGTTCTTTACGATCATGTTGGTGAACAGATGGATGATTTGAATGTAATCGAAGGAGATATATTAAGAGTGATTGCAGTTGAAGGCGAATGGTTATATGGTTTATTACTAGCTCCTGTATCTGAGGACTCTGGCGAATATGAACCTGCCGAAATCGATGGAAAACATCAAGTCGGTTGGGTCCCTTACTCGTTTACAACTCCTCTACAACAGTAATATTGTTCACTATCCAAATAAATGTGTAATAAGTTTATTCCTTTTCCTTATACAATCTTCTTGACATTGACAACGCTAATCTTGCTAGCGACTCAGTCGGGCTTCTGATCCATAAGAATATGTAGGAGAAGGAACACTTTGGCGGTCGTTATCATGGGTGTTCATGACTATTCTGATAAACATTTCAAGCCATCTTACCCAAGCAACGTACTCTTTTTCTTTTACCAGCAAAGAATAATCAATGTATTTCATGAATTCCAGCTCCATGATATTCACCTTTCTTAAATCTAAACCTGTTACTTCACTCCATGCCTACAAATTAAATTGAACATGACAAGCAACATACCTTGTTGGAGTAAGAGTTATCGTCGAGATACTTGTTTGCCAAAATCAATGCAACGGTGAATAAACGATACTCCAACTTTGAATCCCTTCTATACTGTTGAGACTGTCTTCCTTCATGAGCTCGATCTCCTTTAGTCTGCTGCCTTTTTGAATTGGCACAGTTATCAGAGGTAAAAGTGCCAGGAACAAACAAGTGTTCTACACGAGGTTTCAATCGATGCAAATAAAAGAGAGACAACAATGCAGTCGAACAAGAAACTTGCATGGTTTCAAGCAAGTACTTTGTATAATAAATGAAATCATCGCTGGCTCTGTGTTGATTTGATAATGGCATAGTAGGAGGAAGTTTCCCATGCATCATCAAGTAATCATAAGAGTCAGAACCATACCAGAAGATATAAAAGACCATTTTTGAAACAAACTCTGCAAGCTTATCACTATGAGGATCACCACTCGTAAATTGTGCAGCATGATGTTTAGCAAACTTTGCCATATTTGCTTCATGGTTCTGTTGTTGTTGATGCTGATCATGCAAAGGAGTCTGGCGGTTAATATTCGGCTTCTGTCCTGAAGAAAAGCTGTAGTGTCTGGAGACTTTCCTAGGTTCACGCAGTGAAGGATATTGACCAGCTTGGTAAGCCAACTGTGTTAACCCGTCAGGTTTAGAGTTTCTTTTAATTCCATGCGGCACCTCTTTGTAATCGAATGGATTGTTAGTTTGTAAGTTTGAGACATTCGCATCATTACCGTTACGATCATGATGTTCTTCTTCGGTAATTGTGTTCAAACCAGCTGAAACATTTGTAAATGACTTTTCTGTATGGCCATAGTCTACAACAGGAAATGGTATCTGACCTCTTCGGTGGGGCATGCGAGTTCGTTGTATCACGTCGTTCTTGTCTAGTTTCTGCTGCTGTAAATGCATTTGCTGGACGCTTGAAACATTGTGCAACTCCACGTCGTTCCCATTTGAAGCGACAGGACAAGCAGGAACAGTATCATACATTGGAACAAAGCCATTAACAGCAAGCGGCACTTGAGCATGATGTGGCAGAGAATTAGCCCGCGACCTCTGGAGAACCTGATGAGTCAATTTACTCTTAAACTTAAACTCCTGCTCCTTTAATACACCAAAAGACAAGCCATCGACAACGGTCATGATTCTGAAAGTGTGCGTAGATGCTAAAAGGAGTCAGACCTCTGGTCAACAAATGAAACACTTACAATTTCAATAAGCTCAACTTAGAGAAAAAAGCAATGGGACAGAATGCCAATTTGATGCAAAACAAGGTTGGTCCAGAAAAGGAAATTGGGGCTTGGAACAAACAGCCCAATTGTTTGGCCTGTGATCGGATTACGCCACCATCACTGATAATGACCAGGAGGCGTCTACTTGTGGGGCACCAATTAACAACAGAATAAAAAGCAATTTATTGTAAAGTAATTGTGATCTTTGCTTTTACCGAGTTGACAAAGTTCAGATGATACTTTAAGAAACGAAACAGAGTATCATGTCTTGAAACAAACACAGTTCAATATTGTATCACATTTGCTCAATGCTCCACTGGAATGCTTGCTTCTTCTTGTTCTCATTTTCATACTTTGCTTTAAACCATCGTCGCTCGTAACCGTTACTGCGATCCACGCCATCCCATTTATGACCTGGTCTGATATTAAAACGATTCGTTTCAAAAGATCCTTCATAAACTGGTTTACTTTTGGCGTACTTCTTTGCCTTTTGGGACTCTGCTTGTTGCCTCATGGGGTCATTCCAATGTATCCTTTCCTTCTTCTCTTGATCCAATTCTCCCCAACCACGCGCAAAAGGTTTGCTCTTCATCGATTCTACCTCTGCTCTCTGTCTCTCTAATTCGCGCTTCTGTACTGTTCCTTTGGCTTGTTCTTTCCTTTGTCGTTCCTTTTCAGCTCGTTCGTGTTCCTCCTGTCTAATTCTCGCTTGTTCTTCTTCGACTGACTTTACACGACCAGTTCTGTCACGGTATACAGTCTTCTCATTCACTCCAGAGCCTTCTTTGTTTTTATCTTGCAGCTCTTTGAATCTTCGTTCTTGATCTTCCTTTTCGAGTCTGGTCAAATGAGTTAACTCTTCTCTTGTGTGCAGACCAGCTCTTTTTCGAGCCTTCTGTCGTAAACCATCCAAATCCTCTTCCTCTGTCTGCTGTGGCTGAGTAGTAGGTCTCTTTGGCCTTTGGATATTGTCCATATCATCGTCGTCATTCTTTCCTCCATCTGCCATAGCAACGGACAGTGGCATCGAATTCGGCTGCGCATCCTTCGAAGGTTCTTCGTCTAAAGAATAGCCTAACCCATCAATATCGTCGTTGTCCTCCACCAACGAGACATTCCCATGTTTCCGTTTTTTACCGTTCATCAAATCTTTATTTTTTCACAGCGAAAACAATGTTACAGCCAAAGCAGAGAATATCACGAGAAGAGTTGAAACAGAGTTCGTGTTTCCATTGTTCTTACATTTCTTCTTGTCTAGAATCTGAGTGAAATTAGTACCATCAGGTGTTTTCAACATGTCGCAAGTTTTGACCAGATCCAAGTTCAAACTGCCATCAGACTTCTTGTTCCAATAGTTTTGATTGCAATTAACTAAAGCCTTCTGATCAACGCGTAACATTCCGGAGATTAGTATCAGCGTATCATTTTGTTTTACTTGATATTTCACACCAGAACAAAGCTCTTGCTGTTCAGATGATTCTGATGTTGGAGGAGGAGCTGTAGAAGGTGTTGGGCTACGATTTCTAGTGACTCTAGATTGTGATACTACCCCAGTAGATAAGAATACAATAATTACAATGAAAATCGTTAGGAAAATTCTTGAGTTGAACATTTGGGAGAATTAGAGATGCCATGCAACACGTTAATTTAATTGTTCCGTTGCACAACGCCGGATTGACTGGTTAAAGCGCCAGCAAAACTTAATTCAATACAAATAAAGCGCACGGAGCGCGTGATCATACCCGGGGCCATTTTTAAGCTTTGCCCGTGACTTTGAGTTGTTGTTTCGACAAGGTTGAGGTGTATAGAAACTTACTTGCCAAACCGCCCGTAAAGCATATAAGTTAGAACCCTCAGGGCTAAGAAAGAAAGATGGATTTTCACTCAAAAAGATGCTTGCAAAATACATTTTCTGCGAGCGTTTGAAATGCTGCATGTAGAATTCCGATACTCAATGAAAGTTCTGTTTTCTTCCCGTCAGAAAACAAAAATTATTCATAATATATTAAATAATGTCAGACATCATTATAATTATCGACAGATACACCGAAACAACTATAACACGTTCTCCCAAGTGTCTTGAAGCACATTATGAACTACATTCCGTCCTTAATACTCTCATAAGTACATTTATTGATTAATTTTATTCCATTTTACCCCAAGCTTTCAGTTCCACGATAGTGTAGATAGTTTTAGCAACTTTGAGTGCCAAATCAGGTTCATTAGATTTGAAAAGGGCTTCGCATTTATTCTTGCGAGTGTTTTCAACTCCTATCGCAATACCTTTTTCAACACCAATTTCAATACCTTGTTCAAGCTTGGTGTTTGTAACTTCCTCAAGAGCTCTGATTGCATTTTCTTCCGCTTGATATTCAAGCTTCTCGCTTTCAGACAAAACACGCAATTGCATATCATTGATAATCCCAACAAAAGGCTCATCGTGACTCCATGCAGGAAGCTCGTCTTCAAATTCGACGGTATTCAGTTCGCTTAGAATCCAGGCCAATTTTTCCAACTCGTTCCAAACAGCAACATTCTGGCGCTCCACTGTTTCGCTAAACTTGGACAAGCTCAAAAGAAAGATCTTCAACTTTTCATTAACGGCAGTAAACTTATCTTCCACAACCGGCTTACATCTAGCAGGATTAGGTGCTAAACCTAGTTCGGCAAACCAACAGTTCTTGACTGGAGTAGATGAAATTCCTTCAATTCTTGATAGATCAAAGTTAAAAATCGCGATGACGTAAACCGGGTTTATGTACCAGCCCCAAGCCTTTTCATCCTTATTCTTGCCTTTGTATCCCACATGTTCACTCACTATTCTTGAAAAATGGTATAAACATCTGTCAGCGATATGCTTCTGTTCTGCTCTTTGCATTTCAACATTGATTAGTCTGCCGTCTTTCGTCCTGCACAGGAAATCAAGAACAATTTTCTTCATATCTATCGTGTTTCCTTGAATTTCCGTAGGCAGCTGTTGTAATTCGATAACAGTTTGTGATCTTGTGAGCGAACTGACAGCCTCTTCCGCGCCAAATTCACCCATCGTTACGGAAGAGGCTCTGTCATCAAGAACGCGAACTTGTTCAATTCTAACGACCTCTTCTTTGCCTTTAAGAATAGCATTTATCAGCAACAAAGCATTTCATCCTTTGATATCAGCTTCTTGAAACCGAAGTCCGTTTTCAGGTCCACATAAAGCGATTTCATAATTTTGAACAGATATGTATCAATGCTGGATCGGACGGAGTTGCTCGGAGAGCCATGGGTCCGACGTGATCAAACAGTTGTTTATTCCGAGGTGAATTAATCTTCCTCCATATCAACTGCAGCACCATCTTCCTCTTCGCCACCTTCTTCATCTTCATTGATCTTTGGTGCCAAATAAAAACGCAAGTATCCCAATTCACCCAATTTGTACTCCAAGAGAGTTGGGACAGTTGCACCAAAGCACAACAGAACGGAATCACTTAATGAACCAGCCTTTGCAATTTGAGACAAATACTTAACAGACAGGATGACTTCAACAGGCTCAGACATTGTTATTGAAGTTGTACCAGCTTCATCATCAACACTTGCATTTGGCTTAATTGTAACTGAACCTGTGCCAATGTCACCATCAACCGCAAACTTCAAACCTTCCTTTGAAACAGACACAGTAACACTCTCGCCAATGCTGGATAAATCACGACAGATACGCTGGAATTCAGTGGAAGGCATCTCAACTTGTGCTTCGAATTCTCCTTCTGGAATGCCCAACTGGTCCTGGTCGATGTCCATCAGCTTCAGTTCAAACTCAGACACTCTTTCGTTCTTGCCTTCGAATAGAAAGTTCAGCCTGTCTCCGTTATCTTCAGCAGAAAGAGTAATTTTGTCATCCGTGCCAGCGCATTTAAGAATCTACACAAATAAACATTAAAGACATTTTAGCTGCTTCTTCTGTGTTTACCTTATGCATAGACTGAATAGAAAGACCAAGTGGAATAGTGCGGTCGCATCTGTAAGGCTCAAAACCATCAGCACGCAACAGTAAATTGACTAAGACTACATGCGCAGTGTCCATAGACTGCAATGCAATTCCTACAACAACAATTAGAATAATTCGAATTCACTTACCGGTTTCGCTGCATTCCCAGTTGGCTTCGGCCACCATGTCCTTGACGACATCGATGAGTTTCTTTAAGACGACTCCGTTTGGTAAAGTGGCTTCTAACATTTGCTGTTTCAGTTCCGGAAAGAAACAAAACAAGCGCGAGCAGAGCGCAATTTCGGCCGGCTTGTTGTTATTGTTTTAGGGGTTTCAGGTGCGATACTAAAATGTCTTTACAAAAGAAGATACAGTCTACAATTGAGCAATATATTACAAGGCTTTTCCGTGATAGTCAAGAAGGTGTTCAGAAAGGATTATTGCAGAGATCGACTGAGATTTACAGATTATATGAATTGAAGTCAAGTGGAGTACAAGCGGCACAGCATGAATTACTTCTAGGTTCATGTATAACCATTGCAGCTAATGAAAGATCAGAGTCATTTGACTTGAAACAGTTGACTAAATTACTTCACTGCACCAATAATGATCTCAACAAGTTCTGTAACAGAGTCGAAAAGCTACTGGACATTAAAGCTAATGAAATTAAACTAGAAGAACTACAGAGCAAATATGGTTTAGTGATGTTTGGGAAAGTGTTCAAGGAATTTGATCAGATCATGTCTGTTTACGATGGCAAGGCTCGGAAGGATGTTTTTGTTTTAGCTGGGTTCTATGGAGTATGCAAAGCGTTAAAAACGAATGTTTCACAGGAAAAGCTTATGACTCCTTATAGAATTGACAAGAAGATATTCAGTGCAGCATTGAATGAGTTGAATGCAAACTCAGAGTGGAAAGCATTCATTGAACGAACATCGAACTCGTTACGTGATACTAGAAGCAAAAGAAAGAGAGGTACTGCAGCATCCCTTTTGGCTCTTGATGCTGAGAATCAAAGTAATAACAATGATCATGGTGCTGAAAAGAATGAAATTTCATTCTTTGATGATAGTCTATTGTTTCATAAGACAATGGTTCCCAGAAGAGCAATATCAGAGCGCCCTGAATATAAGAGATGGCTACAGTCTAGACAGAACTTTATTGATAATGACTTGTTACAAGAACCATCGGATCAAGAGGAAAAGTTGATTGAATTGATGAGGAATAATCCGGACACGCCCATTTCTAGGCTCTTGAAGAAGCTATGATGATAGATAAATTGCAGATGTCAATAAATTAACCCTGTCTCATGGCTTTCTTGGCGTGCCGAATAAAGAGTCATTGAAAAGCAGCCAATCATTGTGATGGATATGAATAGCCAAAGAGTAATTCGTGAAGCATTAACCAATTTGTTTCAACAGAGAACCATCTTTGCGCTTCAATGTCATCTCGAGAAGGAAGTAAAGGCGATAAAGTATCATCCGTGAAAGATAAGCCTCAAAAAGGTCTTGGCTCTCCGATACCAGAAAAGGACATGTATGTGCATCATTACAAGCTGGATAAGACTATTGGGCAAGGAACCTATGGAAAGGTCAAGCTGGCGTATGATACGCGCACTGGAGAAAAAGTACGTTACTTGTGACATGAGACATCTCGGCTGACATTTAGGTCGCAGTCAAAGTACTCGAGAAGGCAAATATAAAGAGCGAGAAACAGGTCAGTAGGATTCAAAGAGAGATTCGTTTTTTGAAACTGCTTCATCATCCTCATATCGTGAAGGTCTATGATGTGATGGAAACGCAAGATTGCATATACATTGTGATGGAGTATGCAACAGGTGGCGAATTGTTTGATTACATCGTTGCTCATAAGCGTGTGAAGGAAAAGGAAGCCCGAAGCTTTTTCAGACAAGTTATTAGTGCTGTTGATTATTGTCACCAGAATGCTGTCATTCATAGAGATTTGAAACCTGAAAACCTTTTACTGGACCAAACGAAGAACATAAAGATCATAGACTTTGGTTTTGGTAATACGTACAAGTCTGATGGGCTTTTGGATACATTTTGTGGCTCTCCTTTCTATGCTGCTCCTGAAATGATTCTTGGAAAACGTTATGAAGGACCTGAAGTTGACATGTGGTCACTTGGTGTGATTTTATTTGCTTTGTTGTGTGGTCACTTGCCTTTTGATGATGAGAATATGAAGGAGCTTTATAAGAAGATTGCTCATGGGACCTACACGATACCTGAATATGTTCCGGCTCCATGTAGACAATTAATTCAAAGAATGATCACTGTAGATCCAAGGAAGCGTGCTACTCTCGAGGAAGTTAAGCATCACTCTTGGGTAGTAGAAGGCTATGATGGCCCTCCAGAAAACTATCTGCCAAAAAGGAGCGTACTGGATCCTGAAAACCTTGATAAGAATATAATTCAGAGAATGCAGGCATTTGGATTCAAGAATGAAGATGTTACCGGTGCTTTTAGAGAATACTCGGAACAAGCACATCAATTAAATTCAAAAGCGAACACGGATAAAAAGATCAAGTTTAAGGTCAATCCTGTTGTTACAACGTACTTTTTGCTAAGCGAAATGTTAAAACGCGAAGAAGCAAGACTGTTGGCTGCAGAATTGAGAGAAAAAGAAAAGGACAAACAGTCGGAATCCCACGAGAAAGAACAGCAGCATTCATCAAATGAAGGAAGAAATGATTTTGGAAAGCACGACAGAAAATTAAGCTTACAGACAAATGTAGAATCTCAAGCTCTTCGCTCTATTTCAACAAAGAAATCTACTGTTCCTATGAGTCCTTCTCCTTTATCATCAACTGGAAGCCCAGCAACAAAGACATCAAACACTAACCTTTATGCTATCGCAGAGGACGGGAAGAGCTCAAGCGAGCAAGTTAAGAATACAGGAAATTTATCGCCTGGACAGCGTAGATCTAATGCACGTCATCAGTCCACCAAATCAGTTCCTAATCCAGTTCACCTTGGAAACTCTAGAAATGACAGTTCCTCAAATGAGCATACAGATAACGATAAAATTACTCCTAAGAAATCTAGTCTTACACCAGAACAAATTGCGAAGAAAGCCACTAGTTTATCTGTGCAAGTATCAGCACCAACCGTTAGTTATTCTGGAAATGGAAACTCTGGAGTCAAGATTAGTGGCGTTTCTCATTCTTCATTGAGCAAAGATGGAAAAGATTTAAACGGGGCATCTTCAGTTGGCCATGTGCCACACAAGGCTAAACCTGCTGAACATTCACCTTCCCCTCTTAGTCCACAATCTATCAAGAGTCCAACAACTCAACTAAAACCAAGATCGAAACAGTTGGCAATCGAAGCAGAGGAAGATCCATTCGGATTAAGAAGACTGTCTCTACAGAGCGTAAAGAAAAACTACAACCAAGATAAGAGTTCACCTGCTTCCTCTGTATCATCCTCTCCTACAGCTACCGGTTCATCTTCAAATATCGCAGCAACGAAGAAACGCAATTCAGCAAATGAAGTACGGCAAGTTTCAGGCTGGTTCTTAAATGTTGCTACTACCAGTTCAAAATCGCCTGACGAAATTATGGCAGAAGTCTTGAAAGTGTGTTCACTGCTCTCGTATGCTGGCGTTAAGTGCGAGAAGGACCATTCAAGTAGCTGGACCTTAAACATTGAAGTCCAAGTCCCAACTTTCAACCAACACGTTGAACATACGACTTCAAGAAATGTTACTCAAGCTTCTGAAACTACAGTCAGTGAAAACGATGCAGAACCGCCATTAGCAATGGATCAAGATGTTTCAGATTTGCAGATGGCTCCTGATGAAATTAGTGATTCAAGTCATACTGAAGACAGCGAGAATTCACCACAATCTTCACCGGGCAGAACAGTATCAAATGGTCAGACTGGAACATTTATCCGTAGAATTAGTGCATTGGGGTCTGATTTATTGACAAAGAGCACTGTTGTGTCATTTCAGATTGAAATCTGTCAAGTTCCTCGCTTAAATCTCTATGGTTTACATTTCAAGAGAATGACTGGCAGTGTATGGAGTTACAAGAGTGTTTGCTCAAGACTACTGTCTCGCATGACCCTTTGAATTAATAGACCAACTCTAATAACGTTATTGGCGTCCTTAGAAATTGCGAGTTTCGATCGTGATCGGCAAAGTTCAACGCGATTCCGTCAACATCGAAGACGCCGTGACATAAATCCAAGCGCTGTTCTTATAATTTCTTTTCACAAGAGTAGCAGATATCAATAAGAATGTCACAGGCACAAGGAATTAGATTCATTCCAATAGTATTTTATGATCTCTACATGCCAGATGATCAACAACCTCAACAGCAGCAACCATTCTTTATCAACTCAGAAGCACTTAATGATTACTTTACACAATTAATGATGAACATGGCAATGAACCAGTCCATGCAACAGGAACCACAAAAGGAGAAGGGCCTCTCTGAAACACTCTTACAAAAACTACAACACTTTGATCACGAAACTGAATTATACAATTATGATCATCAATGCGTCATTTGTCAAGAAGACATGTTCTGCAGTCAATGCGAAAGAAAGGAAGATCATGAGCACTTGAACCAGAATTTGATCAAATTGCCTTGTGGTCATGCATTCCACGATGGCTGTGTTTCAAGTTGGTTGAAAATGTCAGAGAAATGCCCAACTTGTCGTTTCACAATTACAGAAGATGCATTCCCACAAGAACACGAACACATTCATTCTAATTGCGCATTGGAGGCAATGAAATGCTGTTGGTCTAATGATTCTTGTGATAAGACGATCAAGTTATCCTGTGGTCATTCATTCCATAAGGAGTGCATAGACGCATCAGTCAGAATTCAGGGTAATGTTGGTGAGCAAAGAGTCAAGTGTTGGGTCTGTCGCAGAGAATGTGACCTATAATAATTAAATAAATTCGATCATAGTTTTATTCGTCAGGTGTTGGAGCTTCATCCTCAAGAACGCGCAGGAGTGTCAACTTTATCTCCGACTGCTCAGCTCCCTTTAATTGACACGCTACAAATCGAACTTCCATTTCTAACTGAACCATTTCCAGTGCACCACGCAAAACACCACAAATAACATTTGAGTACCAAATATCAGCACCAGACGATGTTCTTCCCTTCATTGGTATAGGAGGCCAGTCAACAAATTCTGTTAGAGGATTCTCATCAAACAGTAAAGAGAACTCCTTCCCATCTTGTGACCAATTAGATACTGTCGGTGTGATATTCAGGAACATCTTGAAACCCAATTTAGAAATAATCTCTGCAGTGTCCCTCAAGTCTGGACATTTAGGAAGTTGAGTCTTAGCCAGAAAGTCTTCAATTAATCTACAGCCAATGTTGTAGCCTATTTTCTCCAATGCTTTATTGACCTCCTGATCCTCATCCAAGTCTTTCATCAACTGGTACACTAATGATCCATAAGTTAACACGAACAGTTCCGAATTGACTTTCTCTGTCTGCTTCCATAATTCTTCTCCTTTCTGTTTGTATAACTTAACATTCTGTGTCGGAGGTAACGCTGTAGACATTTTGTGAACTGTAGAAAAGGTTTGTTGCGTTGCTTCAGTGAAAGGGGCGCATTTCGATTGTTTTTTCTCTTGTCGCTTTCTGATCACAAATCGCCAATAGCCGCGCTCCTGACAGAAATAATGAACAAAATAGGAATTCGATTATCATCGCCGATAATCTCCGGTTCACTCTTTGAGATGCAATGCTTTGTTCCATACAGTCATATTCCGTCTGGTATTCTATTGAATCATTTGGTTCAGGGTCAAGATTGGGCATATCAGCTGTTCTTGGTCAAGAGTATTTCCTCTTCTGAAGATAATGAAGATGTCACTCCACTAGAGAATTGTCAGATACTGGAGAATACACATTCATATTCTGAGGCTATTAAGCAATTGGGGTTGCACTTGAAGATTCAAAGCAAGATCACTTTGGAAAACGTTCAAGAAGCAACCGATTGTGGTCTTCGTCTTATGATGACCTCGCAAGGTGTTGATGATAAGTGTGTTGTAGACTGTGGTACTGTCAAAGTGCATCCAGCTGGTACAAATATTAATGATATTCCTGCAGAAGATCATCAACAAGACCAACAGCAATATGGATCAGGATTTATTGATTATGGCTCAAACACTCAGCACTTGGCAAACATATCTACGCTATTGGATGCTGCTAATTCATCTTATGAAAGTGTTTATGCTTCAAATGTTGCTATGGTTGGAGCACCACATTTGTATCAACCCATGAAAATTGCACCTTTAGTGATGCCGGTGCCTTTTTCTGCTACCATTCCTGCCGATAACACTAGTGCTACTTCATTAAGCACTAATCCTCCATCAACTACTAAAAAACAACAAAAGAAAAAGAGCACTGATGATACAACTCCATGCACAAAGGAAAAGAAGCGCAAATCAACACCATCCACTACAAAACCACGACCACCAGAGATTCCACACGAGGAATTATTACAAAAGATTCAGCAAAACAAAATTCTTTGGGATCAGATATTGAATGATCCATTGTTATGTAATAGTCTTGATCACGTTCTAGTACAACCTGAAACACACCGTGGATTTGGAGCATCCAAGGGACAATTCAACATTGACGGTTCTGTTCCTGTATCTGAAGAACGCAAGAAATGGGCGTGCTTATGGTGCTTTTTATCTGGAAAATACACTCCAACCCTTCGTAAAGGTCCAACTGGTGCTCGCACACTATGTAATTCTTGCGGTATTTGGTATGGTAAACACAATTCTTTACCGCTGTCTAGATTTCAAGAGCACCTTGCGAAGACTTCGAATCCTCCTAAAAGTACTATCGCAACAACTGATTAAATCTCTTTTAAAACTAGTTTATTCGGAAATTTCAGTCCCATGGTGATCTTTTTGTCACAAAATCATAAACCACACAACCATAGGAGTATATATCGTACTTCTTGAAATCAACACGAACGTAGCGCTTAGATCTGAAGTTTTTGAAGGCTTCTGGAGATGCATAATTTACAGATAGTCCTCGTAGATTAGTAATTCTGAACATCCTGGAAGCTATTATATCTTCCGAAAGGATTTGAGTAATACCAAAATCGGTCAAAAAGCAAGATGGTACACCGTTCTCAACTTCCATTAAGATATTTTGAGGCTTAATATCACAGTGTGCTAAATAATGAGAGTGCATCGTATTGAGAGCCTCAGCAAGTTCTTTCAATAGCTTTAAAGAGAATTGAGTTACATCTTGATTCTGCCGCAGCCACTCATAAAGAGAACCATTAGAATAAAACTTCAGTATCATTGATAATGGGTTTTCTGTATAACCAATAATCTTGCAGAAATGTGGGAATGTTGACAACATAATCATGATTCCAACCTCTTGGTAGAAAGATTCATCGATGCTTTTGGTCGTAGTGAATACAACCTTCTGAATTACTGTATCTCCAAACCTCTTTTGCAACGAAGGGTCCATTGGTTTAGCAATGAAAAGTTCACCGCCGCCACCACTGGCTAATTTCTTAGATCTCGCAATTACTGAAGACGGAATCAAATATGCTGCATGCTTTGAAATACCCACAATAGAATTAACAATCGTATTAAGATCGGTCATGGTCAACGTTAAATCATTCTGAGTCTTTGAAGGAGTCTTCTCGGCTGTTGGCCTTCTGGAAAACTTTACACAGACATATGCTCCACCAAGGCCAACAAAAAGAGCAGCAACACCTGAGACGGCAAGGACCAATGACAAGGCGGTCGTGTCACTTGATTGTAATAGGCGGGATTTCGCAAAGACTCTTGTGATCATCTTTCTGCTTGTTGAAATCATGGTAACAGAGGAGGTCGTAATGTTGGATAAATCATCCAAAAAAGGTTTAAACATCAGGACGGCAGAATCTTTTCCTCCCG